>JAWPHD010018346.1:0-5000 GCA_037043455.1 Cyrtodaria siliqua | reverse complement strand
TTTGAATTTCTGTTTAATGACATCCATGTATATTAATTCGCTAATCTCATTTCTGTTTTGTTTACATCTCCGCCCTTTACCTCTTCCGGTTGCTTTTAGAACATACAGCTTACTGACGTCATTTCGAATTTTTCAAATTCATCACTGATATTCGGCAGGTGCCCTCCTGATTTTTCAGGACTTCATCCGCGGTGCGGTAATTCGTTGTGCATATAATCCTAATACATTTAGGGATTCACGAACCTTTGGGGACCCTTTAAAAAATACATAGAAATATAAATAACACATTTGAGGAAAGTTTGGTGCTTTTGTCCGGCGTGCCTAGATTGGGACCTAAAACCTGGGATTTGGTCCCTAGCTATATATATATACTCACTGACCGGACTACTTTTCCCCCCATAATTCCAAGCGCCAAACAAGAGAGATGATACTATTATCGATCGAGGGCGAGAATGAACATACAGAAGAAAGAAAGTATATATAAAATTCGAACAGGAAATGTAACATTCACAGAACGCAGTCAACCATAAAACAAACAACAAGAACTAGGATTAAATATAGAAAGCATGAAAATAAAATCATCAAAGCATGCGACATCATAAACATAAAAGGGTAAACTCCGTGAATATTACCTTTGTTTTATGGTTCATGAACTCTTTATTTGTTATTTAAACCGGCACTAGTGGGAGGGGAAGCTAAGAATACTAACGAATATATTCAAATGATAATTTAACGTGCTCCAAGGATAGACTCCGATACACTTTGCCGACCAGTTTACATTCTCATTCGAAAGAAGAACGAAACTTAGTATCACCGGTGAGGCTTGAACACGGATACTCCAGATTCAAAGTCCACTTTGCAATATTCTTGGTCATGCCATTCCACTCCGTGCCCATTCTATCGATCCTCTAGGCTATGTATGACGGTCGATTTGTTAGTGGTGTAGGTAGACCACCCACTTATTCCTAACACTGTACAACACTCGCCATCCGTAAGATTCGACACTTTCTTAAGGAAAACGGTGCTATTCATTCAATATTGATACGCTTTCTCTATGTGCAACGTAATAAAGAATCTAGCCGGTGAACGTGCTCATTTGAATGTCAACTTTCCCATTTCTCAAATTTTAAAGACACAAAATACGGTAAACACCCACATACACGCGCGTTTGACAGACGTAATACGAATTGTAAACGATTGATGGAGTCGGAGCCGGAGGTGTTAACCACAAAGGATGATGAAGACATTTCACAAAATTGTTATTGACAATTTAATGATATCACGATCATTTATAAGACTTTTTTTTCCCTTAAGCTAGACATATTACATCCCGAATGGTTAGTTACTATATGTAAAAGCCATATAAAGTATGATGTGTGTATTCTTTGTTGTGGTTATCTAGCCGTATTACCTATAATGAACTTAAGTATGAAATTATATATCACGCCTTACAATCTCATTTGAAGATATAGAGGATATTTGTTGTTTTTGCGTAAACGCCAGATTATTTTATCGAGAAATCAAAAACCTTATATTCTGGTCTAGCGAATGATATTAATTCAACATTTCTTTTCTAAATAAATGTTGTTGACATTAAAATACTAGTTCTGACATCCAACTATGGACACCCTTATTTTATATACCCCACGGTATGAAATATCACAGTTGTTTTACTCTGATATTCACTGTTTTATTTCTAAGCATACACTAAACATTAACTAAAGGTAAATATCAACTATTAACTGTTAAGTCTATATAAATGTTAATGTTAATGAATCGATGTAAATATCAGCTAAAAAAAGTCACTGAACACAAGATATTGTAACACTTGCAACGAATTTATAGATGTATGTAAGGATTGTTTGTATTTGATATCATATATCGTGTTTTAATATACCTTACCTTTTGTAACACTTTTAATTAGAATGTGAAAAGACGTACACATGTGTGACATATCTTCACTGCTTTTCAATCCTTAAATTTCCTTCTTTTATATTAATGTACATTTGGGAAATTCAGATGCGCAACTCACTTATTAATCACGACTGCAAAATGTTATGGAAAACGGATGCGGCCATTTCGACTTCGCCATTTCGAAGCCGAAATTTCGAAGTCGAAATGGCCGCATCCGTCTTCCATAAAATTTGCAATAATACGACTCATAAATAAAGTTGGACTTATGTTGAAAGTTTGAAACAAATGACTAACCAACATTATTCAGATATTTTGAGTAATCTAGTATGATTGTATTCAATAAAAGAAATTAGAAATATAACGGATGTTTAAATTAAAGAAAGCGAATAATGAATAACCAAACGAATGATAAATTCTTCGTTTAGTTTACCTCTTTTAAGATAGAGTCTGTTTCAGCTCGTTGGTTATTTAAACACCTCGATGGGCTACGCCCATCTCGGTGTTTAAATAAGCCAACTAGCTGAGACCAGACTCTATCTATTACATAGAGTCTGGTCTCAGATAGTTGGCTTATTTAAATAACCAACGAGCTGAGACAGACTCTATTGTTTTGTAGCATGGTGTACTAAGTAACACTGTGATGTCAGAGTGACGTCCGTACTCTAACTTCCTGTATCTGGAAGTAGTAATACGGTATAGCCACGTCCCTTTAGTTACTCTAGATTAAACGATTGAATGCTTTGTATTCATCAAAGGAAATGTCACCGACCATGCTACAAAAATAGAGAGTCTGTCTTAGCTCGTTGGTTATTTAAACACCTCGATGGGCTACGCCCATCTCGGTGTTTAAATAAGTCAACTCGCTGAGACCAGATTCTATCTATTACTAAACAGAAACAAGATGTATTGACGGAATTCTATAAAGGTACAAGAAAAATACCACAACATAGGATTTAGTTTAAAAAACACTGTAAATCAGTAGGAACGCCACGGACCTATAACATACCAGTTCTGTTCGCATTTTAGCTCCGCGAACATGGACTATTTCTTTGTATTTTACGGACTATTTTACGAATTTTCAATTAAAACAGACGCCATTTTTTTACACCCGAAATTGTGCGCGCTGCGTCGGCGAGCACTACGGGAACCTATGGAGTCTAACAACACGCGTAAAGTGTTTCATACCGTAGATTATGTAAAAACTAATACCTTTACCGGACGAAATAACGTCCCATTATGTGTCAACACGATGCAGTGTTGGTGACTGACAGGTCACCGTGACATAACTTGACACGTGAAATTGACATGTTGGTCAAATTGGACTTGGGATTACTGTCTGCTGCTAGACGTCCATGATCAAGGTATTTGTTTTGTCATTAAAATGTGTAATAAACAGTACACACCACTTTAGATCGTACATATTTAGACATTAGCCAAATATAGTGCCTAAAAAAGTGGCGTATACTGTATAGAAAGTTCATATGTTTTGTGTACTCCGATCTTTCCAGTAACTGGATGTACTGTAAACTGTAGAACGTTTCGTGGAATAAAACAGTTACTAGTAGAAATGCTATCAATGTCCCCCGCACCCCCGCCCACCCAAGTAGGGTAGATGTGGGGGGAATGGGGTGGGTAGATGGAGCTTGAATACCGAAAACAAGGAGGGGGTAAGGAAACTAGAAACCCCCTCCACCCCCACCCCTCAGATGCATGAATGTAAATTGTTAGCGTTGTCTCTTTATCGTTATGTTATCGCCATTTTCTCGCACATTCGTGAATACATACCCGATACAACTACCATTAAACAATGTAAACAGCCATTGACAGGTCAGATTCATATTTATGTACAGTAACATAGATCTACATACACATATGTGTACATATATATCCATGACAGTAAGCAGAGTTTTGAGTTTTCCTTTATAAATATGTTACATTATGTATAACAAAGGATAAACTCTGTCTGTTTGATCATTGACATTGGATTGATGTTGTTTTTCAGAGAGGCCTCAAATGTGAATCGTGCCCTTGAGCAATTCTAAGTGAATTGATACTGACGACTTCAGAATGTCAAGCCGAGTTAAATGCCATTGGATCATTTTGAGGTGGGAGCCCTTTTAAAAAATGTTTACACTTGTGTAGTTCTTTAAATGGAGCTTGTGTTATGCTTGCACGGTGCTGTTCAAAGTTACAGTAAAAAATGTTTTCGGTGATAATGCAGCGTGATTGTCATATGAGCTCGTGTAAACTACATGTACTGGATACATGCGAAAACAAGTTGTGTTTAAGGGACACTAGGCAATCTTTATTTTTTTTAAACTTCTGGAGTTCGGTCAATTTTTCTGCATAATTTGCATTTGTGCATCATTAATATTATTTATTAGAATAGTTCAGAACTGTTGATAATAGTGCACCTATAATATAGTTAAGTGTTTGATAAAATAACGAAGACAAAATGAAACACTTTTATTTAATTTTTAATGCAAGCAGGTTTAAATTTAAAATGTTACCAGGTTAACAAATGGAGATGCTAATGTTAATGCTTGATAAATACTTCAAGAGTGCCGTGTGTCCCTTTAACATCAACTAATTACAATATTATTATGGTCTATGTCATGGGTCCCCAATTTATTAAAGGGACACAGAGCAAATTTTCAATCTTGTGTCTATTTTACACATTTTCACATCAGAACAGACCACACATCTACAAAAGTGTCTTCTCAACTGCCCTATTTAATCGTGTTTTATTACTAAAACTAGCGGCATCACCAGGTTTTGAGATAGAAAATAAATAGTTGTATATTAATATTTTCTCCCCATGTAAAATGACCTTACTAAGTCATTAAAGTAAAATATCCTATGAACAAAACGTGTAAAGTTTAACAATTTTAGATTTTTTGCAAGAGTTGTATTTTATTCCCCTTCTAGTAAAAATGGCTTATAGAGCATTGCACCATCTGTCAGATTTAACTTTCCTTGTAATAGATTCTTGCTGTAGTACTGTTGGGTGAAAAATACATTAAAATTGTTCTGTAATCATGTCAGGTCAATCATATACTCGTATGATACACAATATAATATGTATT
>JAWPHD010018345.1:0-40342 GCA_037043455.1 Cyrtodaria siliqua | reverse complement strand
TGCATATCTGTTGAAAGTACGTATACATATGATAAACTTACGGTGGAACGCAATGTTGGCTTGTCATGGCTTGTACATGCAACTTCTGGGCTCACTTGAGAAGCGATTAACGTTGTGTCTTGATACAGGTTTGCTGCAATAATTATAACAATAGTCATATTAACAATCATAACAACCAGCCAGATAATATTGTACATATTCTATACGTATTACTATTATGAATAATAATCATATGTACTATCAGATCGCGTAAAAATCTAAGTTATCACTGTTTCTCCTATTTTCCCGTACACGTATTACGTCCCTTGGCAATGAAATGTCAACAAGTATCATTCTGCGTGCCATAGAGTGCCCGTTTCATTTCTGACTTGTGCATATCTGTTGAAAGTACGTATACATATGATAAACTTACGGTGGAACGCAATGTTGGCTTGTCATGGCTTGTACATGCAACTTCTGGGCTCACTTGAGAAGCGATTAACGTTGTGTCTTGATACAGGTTTGCTGCAATAATTATAACAATAGTCATATTAACAATCATAACAACCAGCCAGATAATATTGTACATATTCTATACGTATTACTATTATGAATAATAATCATATGTACTATCAGATCGCGTAAAAATCTAAGTTATCTCTGTTTGTCCTATTTTCCCGTACACGTATTACGTCCCTTGGCAATGAAATGTCAACAAGTATCATTCTGCGTGCCATAGAGTGCCCGTTTCATTTCTGACTTGTGCATATCTGTTGAAAGTACGTATACATATGAAAAACTTACGGTGGAACGCATTGTTGGCTTGTCATGGCTTGTACATGCAACTTCTGGGCTCACTTGAGAAGCGATTAACGTTGTGTCTTGATACAGGTTTGCTGCAATAATTATAACAATAGTCATATTAACAATCATAACAACTAGCCAGATAATATTGTACATATTCTTTACGTATTACTATTATGAATAATAATCATATGTACTATCAGATCGCGTAAAAATCTAAGTTATCTCTGTTTGTCCTATTTTCCCGTACACGTATTACGTCCCTTGGCAATGAAATGTCAACAAGTATCATTCTGCGTGCCATATAGTGCCCGTTTCATTTCTGACTTGTGCATATCTGTTGAAAGTACGTATACATATGAAAAACTTACGGTGGAACGCATTGTTGGCTTGTCATGGCTTGTACATGCAACTTCTGGGCTCACTTGAGAAGCGATTAACGTTGTGTCTTGATACAGGTTTGCTGCAATAATTATAACAATAGTCATATTAACAATCATAACAACAAGCCAGATAATATTGTACATATTCTATACGTATTACTCTTATGAATAATAATCATATGTACTATCAGATCGCGTAAAAATCTAAGTTATCTCTGTTTCTCCTATTTTCCCGTACACGTATTACGTCCCTTGGCAATGAAATGTCAACAAGTATGATTCTGCGTGCCATAGAGTGCCCGTTTCATTTCTGACTTGTGCATATCTGTTGAAAGTACGTATACATATGAAAAACTTACGGTGGAACGCATTGTTGGCTTGTCATGGCTTGTACATGCAACTTCTGGGCTCACTTGAGAAGCGATTAACGTTGTGTCTTGATACAGGTTTGCTGCAATAATTATAACAATAGTCATATTAACAATCATAACAACTAGCCAGATAATATTGTACATATTCTTTACGTATTACTATTATGAATAATAATCATATGTACTATCAGATCGCGTAAAAATCTAAGTTATCACTGTTTCTCCTATTTTCCCGTACACGTATTACGTCCCTTGGCAATGAAATGTCAACAAGTATCATTCTGCGTGCCATAGAGTGCCCGTTTTATTTCTGACTTGTGCATATCTGTTGAAAGTACGTATACATATGATAAACTTACGGTGGAACGCAATGTTGGCTTGTCATGGCTTGTACATGCAACTTCTGGGCTCACTTGAGAAGCGATTAACGTTGTGTCTTGATACAGGTTTGCTGCAATAATTATAACAATAGTCATATTAACAATCATAACAACCAGCCAGATAATATTGTACATATTCTATACGTATTACTATTATGAATAATAATCATATGTACTATCAGATCGCGTAAAAATCTAAGTTATCACTGTTTCTCCTATTTTCCCGTACACGTATTACGTCCCTTGGCAATGAAATGTCAACAAGTATCATTCTGCGTGCCATAGAGTGCCCGTTTCATTTCTGACTTGTGCATATCTGTTGAAAGTACGTATACATATGATAAACTTACGGTGGAACGCAATGTTGGCTTGTCATGGCTTGTACATGCAACTTCTGGGCTCACTTGAGAAGCGATTAACGTTGTGTCTTGATACAGGTTTGCTGCAATAATTATAACAATAGTCATATTAACAATCATAACAACCAGCCAGATAATATTGTACATATTCTATACGTATTACTATTATGAATAATAATCATATGTACTATCAGATCGCGTAAAAATCTAAGTTATCACTGTTTCTCCTATTTTCCCGTACACGTATTACGTCCCTTGGCAATGAAATGTCAACAAGTATCATTCTGCGTGCCATAGAGTGCCCGTTTTTATTTCTGACTTGTGCATATCTGTTGAAAGTACGTATACATATGATAAACTTACGGTGGAACGCAATGTTGGCTTGTCATGGCTTGTACATGGAACTTCTGGGCTCACTTGAGAAGCGATTAACGTTGTGTCTTGATACAGGTTTGCTGCAATAATTATAACAATAGTCATATTAACAATCATAACAACAAGCCAGATAATATTGTACATATTCTTTACGTATTACTATTATGAATAATAATCATATGTACTATCAGATCGCGTAAAAATCTAAGTTATCTCTGTTTGTCCTATTTTCCCGTACACGTATTACGTCCCTTGGCAATGAAATGTCAACAAGTATGATTCTGCGTGCCATAGAGTGCCCGTTTCATTTCTGACTTGTGCATATCTGTTGAAAGTACGTATACATATGAAAAACTTACGGTGGAACGCATTGTTGGCTTGTCATGGCTTGTACATGCAACTTTTGGGCTCACTTGAGAAGCGATTAACGTTGTGTCTTGATACAGGTTTGCTGCAATAATTATAACAATAGTCATATTAACAATCATAACAACAAGCCAGATAATATTGTACATATTCTATACGTATTACTATTATGAATAATAATCATATGTACTATCAGATCGCGTAAAAATCTAAGTTATCTCTGTTTGTCCTATTTTCCCGAACACGTATTACGTCCCTTGGCAATGAAATGTCAACAAGTATCATTCTGCGTGCCATAGAGTGCCCGTTTCATTTCTGACTTGTGCATATCTGTTGAAAGTACGTATACATATGAAAAACTTACGGTGGAACGCATTGTTGGCTTGTCATGGCTTGTACATGCAACTTCTGGGCTCACTTGAGAAGCGATTAACGTTGTGTCTTGATACAGGTTTGCTGCAATAATTATAACAATAGTCATATTAACAATCATAACAACAAGCCAGATAATATTGTACATATTCTTTACGTATTACTATTATGAATAATAATCATATGTACTATCAGATCGCGTAAAAATCTAAGTTATCTCTGTTTGTCCTATTTGCCCGTACACGTATTACGTCCCTTGGCAATGAAATGTCAACAAGTATCATTCTGCGTGCCATAGAGTGCCCGTTTCATTTCTGACTTGTGCATATCTGTTGAAAGTACGTATACATATGAAAAACTTACGGTGGAACGCATTGTTGGCTTGTCATGGCTTGTACATGCAACTTCTGGGCTCACTTGAGAAGCGATTAACGTTGTGTCTTGATACAGGTTTGCTGCAATAATTATAACAATAGTCATATTAACAATCATAACAACTAGCCAGATAATATTGTACATATTCTTTACGTATTACTATTATGAATAATAATCATATGTACTATCAGATCGCGTAAAAATCTAAGTTATCTCTGTTTGTCCTATTTTCCCGTACACGTATTACGTCCCTTGGCAATGAAATGTCAACAAGTATCATTCTGCGTGCCATATAGTGCCCGTTTCATTTCTGACTTGTGCATATCTGTTGAAAGTACGTATACATATGAAAAACTTACGGTGGAACGCATTGTTGGCTTGTCATGGCTTGTACATGCAACTTCTGGGCTCACTTGAGAAGCGATTAACGTTGTGTCTTGATACAGGTTTGCTGCAATAATTATAACAATAGTCATATTAACAATCATAACAACAAGCCAGATAATATTGTACATATTCTATACGTATTACTCTTATGAATAATAATCATATGTACTATCAGATCGCGTAAAAATCTAAGTTATCTCTGTTTCTCCTATTTTCCCGTACACGTATTACGTCCCTTGGCAATGAAATGTCAACAAGTATGATTCTGCGTGCCATAGAGTGCCCGTTTCATTTCTGACTTGTGCATATCTGTTGAAAGTACGTATACATATGAAAAACTTACGGTGGAACGCATTGTTGGCTTGTCATGGCTTGTACATGCAACTTCTGGGCTCACTTGAGAAGCGATTAACGTTGTGTCTTGATACAGGTTTGCTGCAATAATTATAACAATAGTCATATTAACAATCATAACAACTAGCCAGATAATATTGTACATATTCTATACGTATTACTATTATGAATAATAATCATATGTACTATCAGATCGCGTAAAAATCTAAGTTATCACTGTTTCTCCTATTTTCCCGTACACGTATTACGTCCCTTGGCAATGAAATGTCAACAAGTATCATTCTGCGTGCCATAGAGTGCCCGTTTTATTTCTGACTTGTGCATATCTGTTGAAAGTACGTATACATATGATAAACTTACGGTGGAACGCAATGTTGGCTTGTCATGGCTTGTACATGCAACTTCTGGGCTCACTTGAGAAGCGATTAACGTTGTGTCTTGATACAGGTTTGCTGCAATAATTATAACAATAGTCATATTAACAATCATAACAACCAGCCAGATAATATTGTACATATTCTATACGTATTACTATTATGAATAATAATCATATGTACTATCAGATCGCGTAAAAATCTAAGTTATCACTGTTTCTCCTATTTTCCCGTACACGTATTACGTCCCTTGGCAATGAAATGTCAACAAGTATCATTCTGCGTGCCATAGAGTGCCCGTTTCATTTCTGACTTGTGCATATCTGTTGAAAGTACGTATACATATGATAAACTTACGGTGGAACGCAATGTTGGCTTGTCATGGCTTGTACATGCAACTTCTGGGCTCACTTGAGAAGCGATTAACGTTGTGTCTTGATACAGGTTTGCTGCAATAATTATAACAATAGTCATATTAACAATCATAACAACCAGCCAGATAATATTGTACATATTCTATACGTATTACTATTATGAATAATAATCATATGTACTATCAGATCGCGTAAAAATCTAAGTTATCACTGTTTCTCCTATTTTCCCGTACACGTATTACGTCCCTTGGCAATGAAATGTCAACAAGTATCATTCTGCGTGCCATAGAGTGCCCGTTTTTATTTCTGACTTGTGCATATCTGTTGAAAGTACGTATACATATGATAAACTTACGGTGGAACGCAATGTTGGCTTGTCATGGCTTGTACATGGAACTTCTGGGCTCACTTGAGAAGCGATTAACGTTGTGTCTTGATACAGGTTTGCTGCAATAATTATAACAATAGTCATATTAACAATCATAACAACAAGCCAGATAATATTGTACATATTCTTTACGTATTACTATTATGAATAATAATCATATGTACTATCAGATCGCGTAAAAATCTAAGTTATCTCTGTTTGTCCTATTTTCCCGTACACGTATTACGTCCCTTGGCAATGAAATGTCAACAAGTATGATTCTGCGTGCCATAGAGTGCCCGTTTCATTTCTGACTTGTGCATATCTGTTGAAAGTACGTATACATATGAAAAACTTACGGTGGAACGCATTGTTGGCTTGTCATGGCTTGTACATGCAACTTTTGGGCTCACTTGAGAAGCGATTAACGTTGTGTCTTGATACAGGTTTGCTGCAATAATTATAACAATAGTCATATTAACAATCATAACAACAAGCCAGATAATATTGTACATATTCTATACGTATTACTATTATGAATAATAATCATATGTACTATCAGATCGCGTAAAAATCTAAGTTATCTCTGTTTGTCCTATTTTCCCGTACACGTATTACGTCCCTTGGCAATGAAATGTCAACAAGTATCATTCTGCGTGCCATATAGTGCCCGTTTCATTTCTGACTTGTGCATATCTGTTGAAAGTACGTATACATATGAAAAACTTACGGTGGAACGCATTGTTGGCTTGTCATGGCTTGTACATGCAACTTCTGGGCTCACTTGAGAAGCGATTAACGTTGTGTCTTGATACAGGTTTGCTGCAATAATTATAACAATAGTCATATTAACAATCATAACAACAAGCCAGATAATATTGTACATATTCTATACGTATTACTCTTATGAATAATAATCATATGTACTATCAGATCGCGTAAAAATCTAAGTTATCTCTGTTTCTCCTATTTTCCCGTACACGTATTACGTCCCTTGGCAATGAAATGTCAACAAGTATGATTCTGCGTCCCATAGAGTGCCCGTTTCATTTCTGACTTGTGCATATCTGTTGAAAGTACGTATACATATGAAAAACTTACGGTGGAACGCATTGTTGGCTTGTCATGGCTTGTACATGCAACTTCTGGGCTCACTTGAGAAGCGATTAACGTTGTGTCTTGATACAGGTTTGCTGCAATAATTATAACAATAGTCATATTAACAATCATAACAACTAGCCAGATAATATTGTACATATTCTTTACGTATTACTATTATGAATAATAATCATATGTACTATCAGATCGCGTAAAAATCTAAGTTATCACTGTTTCTCCTATTTTCCCGTACACGTATTACGTCCCTTGGCAATGAAATGTCAACAAGTATCATTCTGCGTGCCATAGAGTGCCCGTTTTATTTCTGACTTGTGCATATCTGTTGAAAGTACGTATACATATGATAAACTTACGGTGGAACGCAATGTTGGCTTGTCATGGCTTGTACATGCAACTTCTGGGCTCACTTGAGAAGCGATTAACGTTGTGTCTTGATACAGGTTTGCTGCAATAATTATAACAATAGTCATATTAACAATCATAACAACCAGCCAGATAATATTGTACATATTCTATACGTATTACTATTATGAATAATAATCATATGTACTATCAGATCGCGTAAAAATCTAAGTTATCACTGTTTCTCCTATTTTCCCGTACACGTATTACGTCCCTTGGCAATGAAATGTCAACAAGTATCATTCTGCGTGCCATAGAGTGCCCGTTTCATTTCTGACTTGTGCATATCTGTTGAAAGTACGTATACATATGATAAACTTACGGTGGAACGCAATGTTGGCTTGTCATGGCTTGTACATGCAACTTCTGGGCTCACTTGAGAAGCGATTAACGTTGTGTCTTGATACAGGTTTGCTGCAATAATTATAACAATAGTCATATTAACAATCATAACAACCAGCCAGATAATATTGTACATATTCTATACGTATTACTATTATGAATAATAATCATATGTACTATCAGATCGCGTAAAAATCTAAGTTATCACTGTTTCTCCTATTTTCCCGTACACGTATTACGTCCCTTGGCAATGAAATGTCAACAAGTATCATTCTGCGTGCCATGGAGTGCCCGTTTCATTTCTGACTTGTGCATATCTGTTGAAAGTACGTATACATATGATAAACTTACGGTGGAACGCAATGTTGGCTTGTCATGGCTTGTACATGGAACTTCTGGGCTCACTTGAGAAGCGATTAACGTTGTGTCTTGATACAGGTTTGCTGCAATAATTATAACAATAGTCATATTAACAATCATAACAACAAGCCAGATAATATTGTACATATTCTTTACGTATTACTATTATGAATAATAATCATATGTACTATCAGATCGCGTAAAAATCTAAGTTATCTCTGTTTGTCCTATTTTCCCGTACACGTATTACGTCCCTTGGCAATGAAATGTCAACAAGTATGATTCTGCGTGCCATAGAGTGCCCGTTTCATTTCTGACTTGTGCATATCTGTTGAAAGTACGTATACATATGAAAAACTTACGGTGGAACGCATTGTTGGCTTGTCATGGCTTGTACATGCAACTTTTGGGCTCACTTGAGAAGCGATTAACGTTGTGTCTTGATACAGGTTTGCTGCAATAATTATAACAATAGTCATATTAACAATCATAACAACAAGCCAGATAATATTGTACATATTCTATACGTATTACTATTATGAATAATAATCATATGTACTATCAGATCGCGTAAAAATCTAAGTTATCTCTGTTTGTCCTATTTTCCCGTACACGTATTACGTCCCTTGGCAATGAAATGTCAACAAGTATCATTCTGCGTGCCATATAGTGCCCGTTTCATTTCTGACTTGTGCATATCTGTTGAAAGTACGTATACATATGAAAAACTTACGGTGGAACGCATTGTTGGCTTGTCATGGCTTGTACATGCAACTTCTGGGCTCACTTGAGAAGCGATTAACGTTGTGTCTTGATACAGGTTTGCTGCAATAATTATAACAATAGTCATATTAACAATCATAACAACAAGCCAGATAATATTGTACATATTCTATACGTATTACTCTTATGAATAATAATCATATGTACTATCAGATCGCGTAAAAATCTAAGTTATCTCTGTTTCTCCTATTTTCCCGTACACGTATTACGTCCCTTGGCAATGAAATGTCAACAAGTATGATTCTGCGTCCCATAGAGTGCCCGTTTCATTTCTGACTTGTGCATATCTGTTGAAAGTACGTATACATATGAAAAACTTACGGTGGAACGCATTGTTGGCTTGTCATGGCTTGTACATGCAACTTCTGGGCTCACTTGAGAAGCGATTAACGTTGTGTCTTGATACAGGTTTGCTGCAATAATTATAACAATAGTCATATTAACAATCATAACAACTAGCCAGATAATATTGTACATATTCTTTACGTATTACTATTATGAATAATAATCATATGTACTATCAGATCGCGTAAAAATCTAAGTTATCACTGTTTCTCCTATTTTCCCGTACACGTATTACGTCCCTTGGCAATGAAATGTCAACAAGTATCATTCTGCGTGCCATAGAGTGCCCGTTTTATTTCTGACTTGTGCATATCTGTTGAAAGTACGTATACATATGATAAACTTACGGTGGAACGCAATGTTGGCTTGTCATGGCTTGTACATGCAACTTCTGGGCTCACTTGAGAAGCGATTAACGTTGTGTCTTGATACAGGTTTGCTGCAATAATTATAACAATAGTCATATTAACAATCATAACAACCAGCCAGATAATATTGTACATATTCTATACGTATTACTATTATGAATAATAATCATATGTACTATCAGATCGCGTAAAAATCTAAGTTATCACTGTTTCTCCTATTTTCCCGTACACGTATTACGTCCCTTGGCAATGAAATGTCAACAAGTATCATTCTGCGTGCCATAGAGTGCCCGTTTCATTTCTGACTTGTGCATATCTGTTGAAAGTACGTATACATATGATAAACTTACGGTGGAACGCAATGTTGGCTTGTCATGGCTTGTACATGCAACTTCTGGGCTCACTTGAGAAGCGATTAACGTTGTGTCTTGATACAGGTTTGCTGCAATAATTATAACAATAGTCATATTAACAATCATAACAACCAGCCAGATAATATTGTACATATTCTATACGTATTACTATTATGAATAATAATCATATGTACTATCAGATCGCGTAAAAATCTAAGTTATCACTGTTTCTCCTATTTTCCCGTACACGTATTACGTCCCTTGGCAATGAAATGTCAACAAGTATCATTCTGCGTGCCATGGAGTGCCCGTTTCATTTCTGACTTGTGCATATCTGTTGAAAGTACGTATACATATGATAAACTTACGGTGGAACGCAATGTTGGCTTGTCATGGCTTGTACATGGAACTTCTGGGCTCACTTGAGAAGCGATTAACGTTGTGTCTTGATACAGGTTTGCTGCAATAATTATAACAATAGTCATATTAACAATCATAACAACAAGCCAGATAATATTGTACATATTCTTTACGTATTACTATTATGAATAATAATCATATGTACTATCAGATCGCGTAAAAATCTAAGTTATCTCTGTTTGTCCTATTTTCCCGTACACGTATTACGTCCCTTGGCAATGAAATGTCAACAAGTATGATTCTGCGTGCCATAGAGTGCCCGTTTCATTTCTGACTTGTGCATATCTGTTGAAAGTACGTATACATATGAAAAACTTACGGTGGAACGCATTGTTGGCTTGTCATGGCTTGTACATGCAACTTTTGGGCTCACTTGAGAAGCGATTAACGTTGTGTCTTGATACAGGTTTGCTACAATAATTATAACAATAGTCATATTAACAATCATAACAACCAGCCAGATAATATTGTACATATTCTATACGTATTACTATTATGAATAATAATCATATGTACTATCAGATCGCGTAAAAATCTAAGTTATCACTGTTTCTCCTATTTTCCCGTACACGTATTACGTCCCTTGGCAATGAAATGTCAACAAGTATCATTCTGCGTGCCATAGAGTGCCCGTTTCATTTCTGACTTGTGCATATCTGTTGAAAGTACGTATACATATGAAAAAATTAAGGTGGAACGCATTGTTGGCTTGTCATGGCTTGTACATGCAACTTCTGGGCTCACTTGAGAAGCGATTAACGTTGTGTCTTGATACAGGTTTGCTGCAATAATTATAACAATAGTCATATTAACAATCATAACAACAAGCCAGATAATATTGTACATATTCTTTACGTATTACTATTATGAATAATAATCATATGTACTATCAGATCGCGTAAAAATCTAAGTTATCTCTGTTTGTCCTATTTTCCCGTACACGTATTACGTCCCTTGGCAATGAAATGTCAACAAGTATCATTCTGCGTGCCATAGAGTGCCCGTTTCATTTCTGACTTGTGCATATCTGTTGAAAGTACGTATACATATGATAAACTTACGGTGGAACGCAATGTTGGCTTGTCATGGCTTGTACATGCAACTTCTGGGCTCACTTGAGAAGCGATTAACGTTGTGTCTTGATACAGGTTTGCTGCAATAATTATAACAATAGTCATATTAACAATCATAACAACTAGCCAGATAATATTGTACATATTCTTTACGTATTACTATTATGAATAATAATCATATGTACTATCAGATCGCGTAAAAATCTAAGTTAACTCTGTTTGTCCTATTTTCCCGTACACGTATTACGTCCCTTGGCAATGAAATGTCAACAAGTATCATTCTGCGTGCCATAGAGTGCCCGTTTCATTTCTGACTTGTGCATATCTGTTGAAAGTACGTATACATATGAAAAACTTACGGTGGAACGCATTGTTGGCTTGTCATGGCTTGTACATGCAACTTCTGGGCTCACTTGAGAAGCGATTAACGTTGTGTCTTGATACAGGTTTGCTGCAATAATTATAACAATAGTCATATTAACAATCATAACAACAAGCCAGATAATATTGTACATATTCTTTACGTATTACTATTATGAATAATAATCATATGTACTATCAGATCGCGTAAAAATCTAAGTTATCTCTGTTTGTCCTATTTTCCCGTACACGTATTACGTCCCTTGGCAATGAAATGTCAACAAGTATCATTCTGCGTGCCATAGAGTGCACGTTTCATTTCTGATGTGTGCATATCTGTTGAAAGTGCGTATACATATGAAAAACTTACGGTGGAACGCATTGTTGGCTTGTCATGGCTTGTACATGCAACTTCTGGGCTCACTTGAGAAGCGATTAACGTTGTGTCTTGATACAGGTTTGCTGCAATAATTATAACAATAGTCATATTAACAATCATAACAACAAGCCAGATAATATTGTACATATTCTTTACGTATTACTATTATGAATAATAATCATATGTACTATCAGATCGATGTAAAAATCTAAGTTATCTCTGTTTGTCCTATTTTCCCGTACACGTATTACGTCCCTTGGCAATGAAATGTCAACAAGTATCATTCTGCGTGCCATAGAGTGCACGTTTCATTTCTGATGTGTGCATATCTGTTGAAAGTGCGTATACATATGAAAAACTTACGGTGGAACGCATTGTTGGCTTGTCATGGCTTGTACATGCAACTTCTGGGCTCACTTGAGAAGCGATTAACGTTGTGTCTTGATACAGGTTTGCTGCAATAATTATAACAATAGTCATATTAACAATCATAACAACAAGCCAGATAATATTGTACATATTCTTTACGTATTACTATTATGAATAATAATCATATGTACTATCAGATCGATGTAAAAATCTAAGTTATCTCTGTTTGTCCTATTTTCCCGTACACGTATTACGTCCCTTGGCAATGAAATGTCAACAAGTATCATTCTGCGTGCCATAGAGTGCACGTTTCATTTCTGATGTGTGCATATCTGTTGAAAGTGCGTATACATATGAAAAACTTACGGTGGAACGCATTGTTGGCTTGTCATGGCTTGTACATGCAACTTCTGGGCTCACTTGAAAAGCGATTAACGTTGTGTCTTGTTACAGGTTTGCTGCAATAATTATAACAATAGTCATATTAACAATCATAACAACAAGCCAGATAATATTGTACATATTCTATACGTATTACTATTATGAATAATAATCATATGTACTATCAGATCGCGTAAAAATCTAAGTTATCTCTGTTTGTCCTATTTTCCCGTACACGTATTACGTCCCTTGGCAATGAAATGTCAACAAGTATCATTCTGCGTGCCGTAGAGTGCCCGTTTCATTTCTGACTTGTGCATATCTGTTGAAAGTACGTATACATATGAAAAACTTACGGTGGAACGCATTGTTGGCTTGTCATGGCTTGTACATGCAACTTCTGGGCTCACTTGAGAAGCGATTAACGTTGTGTCTTGATACAGGTTTGCTGCAATAATTATAACAATAGTCATATTAACAATCATAACAACAAGCCAGATAATATTGTACATATTCTTTACGTATTACTATTATGAATAATAATCATATGTACTATCAGATCGATGTAAAAATCTAAGTTATCTCTGTTTGTCCTATTTTCCCGTACACGTATTACGTCCCTTGGCAATGAAATGTCAACAAGTATCATTCTGCGTGCCATAGAGTGCACGTTTCATTTCTGATGTGTGCATATCTGTTGAAAGTGCGTATACATATGAACAACTTACGGTGGAACGCATTGTTGGCTTGTCATGGCTTGTACATGCAACTTCTGGGCTCACTTGAGAAGCGATTAACGTTGTGTCTTGATACAGGTTTGCTGCAATAATTATAACAATAGTCATATTAACAATCATAACAACAAGCCAGATAATATTGTACATATTCTTTACGTATTACTATTATGAATAATAATCATATGTACTATCAGATCGATGTAAAAATCTAAGTTATCTCTGTTTGTCCTATTTTCCCGTACACGTATTACGTCCCTTGGCAATGAAATGTCAACAAGTATCATTCTGCGTGCCATAGAGTGCACGTTTCATTTCTGATGTGTGCATATCTGTTGAAAGTGCGTATACATATGAAAAACTTACGGTGGAACGCATTGTTGGCTTGTCATGGCTTGTACATGCAACTTCTGGGCTCACTTGAAAAGCGATTAACGTTGTGTCTTGATACAGGTTTGCTGCAATAATTATAACAATAGTCATATTAACAATCATAACAACAAGCCAGATAATATTGTACATATTCTATACGTATTACTATTATGAATAATAATCATATGTACTATCAGATCGCGTAAAAATCTAAGTTATCTCTGTTTCTCCTATTTTCCCGTACACGTATTACGTCCCTTGGCAATGAAATGTCAACAAGTATCATTCTGCGTGCCATAGAGTGCCCGTTTCATTTCTGACTTGTGCATATCTGTTAAAAGTACGTATACATATGAAAAACTTACGGTGGAACGCATTGTTGGCTTGTCATGGCTTGTACATGCAACTTCTGGGCTCACTTGAGAAGCGATTAACGTTGTGTCTTGATACAGGTTTGCTGCAATAATTATAACAATAGTCATATTAACAATCATAACAACAAGCCAGATAATATTGTACATATTCTATACGTATTACTATTATGAATAATAATCATATGTACTATCAGATCGCGTAAAAATCTAATTTATCTCTGTTTGTCCTATTTTGCCGTACACGTATTACGTCCCTTGGCAATGAAATGTCAACAAGTATCATTATGCGTGCCATAGAGTGCCCGTTTCATTTCTGACTTGTGCATATCTGTTGAAAGTACGTATACATATGATAAACTTACGGTGGAACGCAATGTTGGCTTGTCATGGCTTGTACATGCAACTTCTTGGCTCACTTGAGAAGCGATTAACGTTGTGTATTGATACAGGTTTGCTGCAATAATTATAACAATAGTCATATTAACAATCATAACAACAAGCCAGATAATATTGTACATATTCTTTACGTATTACTATTATGAATAATAATCATATGTACTATCAGATCGCGTAAAAATCTAAGTTATCTCTGTTTGTCCTATTTTCCCGTACACGTATTACGTCCCTTGGCAATGAAATGTCAACAAGTATCATTCTGCGTGCCGTAGAGTGCCCGTTTCATTTCTGACTTGTGCATATCTGTTGAAAGTACGTATACATATGAAAAACTTACGGTGGAACGCATTGTTGGCTTGTCATGGCTTGTACATGCAACTTCTGGGCTCACTTGAGAAGCGATTAACGTTGTGTCTTGATACAGGTTTGCTGCAATAATTATAACAATAGTCATATTAACAATCATAACAACAAGCCAGATAATATTGTACATATTCTTTACGTATTACTATTATGAATAATAATCATATGTACTATCAGATCGATGTAAAAATCTATGTTATCTCTGTTTGTCCTATTTTCCCGTACACGTATTACGTCCCTTGGCAATGAAATGTCAACAAGTATCATTCTGCGTGCCATAGAGTGCACGTTTCATTTCTGATGTGTGCATATCTGTTGAAAGTGCGTATACATATGAACAACTTACGGTGGAACGCATTGTTGGCTTGTCATGGCTTGTACATGCAACTTCTGGGCTCACTTGAGAAGCGATTAACGTTGTGTCTTGATACAGGTTTGCTGCAATAATTATAACAATAGTCATATTAACAATCATAACAACAAGCCAGATAATATTGTACATATTCTTTACGTATTACTATTATGAATAATAATCATATGTACTATCAGATCGCGTAAAAATCTAAGTTATCTCTGTTTGTCCTATTTTCCCGTACACGTATTACGTCCCTTGGCAATGAAATGTCAACAAGTATCATTCTGCGTGCCATAGAGTGCCCGTTTCATTTCTGACTTGTGCATATCTGTTGAAAGTACGTATACATATGAAAAACTTACGGTGGAACGCATTGTTGGCTTGTCATGGCTTGTACATGCAACTTTTGGGCTCACTTGAGAAGCGATTAACGTTGTGTCTTGATACAGGTTTGCTACAATAATTATAACAATAGTCATATTAACAATCATAACAACCAGCAAGATAATATTGTACATATTCTATACGTATTACTATTATGAATAATAATCATATGTACTATCAGATCGCGTAAAAATCTAAGTTATCTCTGTTTGTCCTATTTTCCCGTACACGTATTACGTCCCTTGGCAATGAAATGTCAACAAGTATCATTCTGCGTGCCATAGAGTGCCCGTTTCATTTCTGACTTGTGCATATCTGTTGAAAGTACGTATACATATGAAAAACTTACGGTGGAACGCATTGTTGGCTTGTCATGGCTTGTACATGCAACTTCTGGCTCACTTGAGAAGCGATTAACGTTGTGTCTTGATACAGGTTTGCTGCAATAATTATAACAATAGTCATATTAACAATCATAACAACAAGCCAGATAATATTGTACATATTCTTTACGTATTACTATTATGAATAATAATCATATGTACTATCAGATCGATGTAAAAATCTAAGTTATCTCTGTTTGTCCTATTTTCCCGTACACGTATTACGTCCCTTGGCAATGAAATGTCAACAAGTATCATTCTGCGTGCCATAGAGTGCACGTTTCATTTCTGATGTGTGCATATCTGTTGAAAGTGCGTATACATATGAAAAACTTACGGTGGAACGCATTGTTGGCTTGTCATGGCTTGTACATGCAACTTCTGGGCTCACTTGAAAAGCGATTAACGTTGTGTCTTGTTACAGGTTTGCTGCAATAATTATAACAATAGTCATATTAACAATCATAACAACAAGCCAGATAATATTGTACATATTCTATACGTATTACTATTATGAATAATAATCATATGTACTATCAGATCGCGTAAAAATCTAAGTTATCTCTGTTTGTCCTATTTTCCCGTACACGTATTACGTCCCTTGGCAATGAAATGTCAACAAGTATCATTCTGCGTGCCGTAGAGTGCCCGTTTCATTTCTGACTTGTGCATATCTGTTGAAAGTACGTATACATATGAAAAACTTACGGTGGAACGCATTGTTGGCTTGTCATGGCTTGTACATGCAACTTCTGGGCTCACTTGAGAAGCGATTAACGTTGTGTCTTGATACAGGTTTGCTGCAATAATTATAACAATAGTCATATTAACAATCATAACAACAAGCCAGATAATATTGTACATATTCTTTACGTATTACTATTATGAATAATAATCATATGTACTATCAGATCGATGTAAAAATCTAAGTTATCTCTGTTTGTCCTATTTTCCCGTACACGTATTACGTCCCTTGGCAATGAAATGTCAACAAGTATCATTCTGCGTGCCATAGAGTGCACGTTTCATTTCTGATGTGTGCATATCTGTTGAAAGTGCGTATACATATGAACAACTTACGGTGGAACGCATTGTTGGCTTGTCATGGCTTGTACATGCAACTTCTGGGCTCACTTGAGAAGCGATTAACGTTGTGTCTTGATACAGGTTTGCTGCAATAATTATAACAATAGTCATATTAACAATCATAACAACAAGCCAGATAATATTGTACATATTCTTTACGTATTACTATTATGAATAATAATCATATGTACTATCAGATCGATGTAAAAATCTAAGTTATCTCTGTTTGTCCTATTTTCCCGTACACGTATTACGTCCCTTGGCAATGAAATGTCAACAAGTATCATTCTGCGTGCCATAGAGTGCACGTTTCATTTCTGATGTGTGCATATCTGTTGAAAGTGCGTATACATATGAAAAACTTACGGTGGAACGCATTGTTGGCTTGTCATGGCTTGTACATGCAACTTCTGGGCTCACTTGAAAAGCGATTAACGTTGTGTCTTGATACAGGTTTGCTGCAATAATTATAACAATAGTCATATTAACAATCATAACAACAAGCCAGATAATATTGTACATATTCTATACGTATTACTATTATGAATAATAATCATATGTACTATCAGATCGCGTAAAAATCTAAGTTATCTCTGTTTCTCCTATTTTCCCGTACACGTATTACGTCCCTTGGCAATGAAATGTCAACAAGTATCATTCTGCGTGCCATAGAGTGCCCGTTTCATTTCTGACTTGTGCATATCTGTTAAAAGTACGTATACATATGAAAAACTTACGGTGGAACGCATTGTTGGCTTGTCATGGCTTGTACATGCAACTTCTGGGCTCACTTGAGAAGCGATTAACGTTGTGTCTTGATACAGGTTTGCTGCAATAATTATAACAATAGTCATATTAACAATCATAACAACAAGCCAGATAATATTGTACATATTCTATACGTATTACTATTATGAATAATAATCATATGTACTATCAGATCGCGTAAAAATCTAATTTATCTCTGTTTGTCCTATTTTGCCGTACACGTATTACGTCCCTTGGCAATGAAATGTCAACAAGTATCATTATGCGTGCCATAGAGTGCCCGTTTCATTTCTGACTTGTGCATATCTGTTGAAAGTACGTATACATATGATAAACTTACGGTGGAACGCAATGTTGGCTTGTCATGGCTTGTACATGCAACTTCTTGGCTCACTTGAGAAGCGATTAACGTTGTGTATTGATACAGGTTTGCTGCAATAATTATAACAATAGTCATATTAACAATCATAACAACAAGCCAGATAATATTGTACATATTCTTTACGTATTACTATTATGAATAATAATCATATGTACTATCAGATCGCGTAAAAATCTAAGTTATCTCTGTTTGTCCTATTTTCCCGTACACGTATTACGTCCCTTGGCAATGAAATGTCAACAAGTATCATTCTGCGTGCCGTAGAGTGCCCGTTTCATTTCTGACTTGTGCATATCTGTTGAAAGTACGTATACATATGAAAAACTTACGGTGGAACGCATTGTTGGCTTGTCATGGCTTGTACATGCAACTTCTGGGCTCACTTGAGAAGCGATTAACGTTGTGTCTTGATACAGGTTTGCTGCAATAATTATAACAATAGTCATATTAACAATCATAACAACAAGCCAGATAATATTGTACATATTCTTTACGTATTACTATTATGAATAATAATCATATGTACTATCAGATCGATGTAAAAATCTATGTTATCTCTGTTTGTCCTATTTTCCCGTACACGTATTACGTCCCTTGGCAATGAAATGTCAACAAGTATCATTCTGCGTGCCATAGAGTGCACGTTTCATTTCTGATGTGTGCATATCTGTTGAAAGTGCGTATACATATGAACAACTTACGGTGGAACGCATTGTTGGCTTGTCATGGCTTGTACATGCAACTTCTGGGCTCACTTGAGAAGCGATTAACGTTGTGTCTTGATACAGGTTTGCTGCAATAATTATAACAATAGTCATATTAACAATCATAACAACAAGCCAGATAATATTGTACATATTCTTTACGTATTACTATTATGAATAATAATCATATGTACTATCAGATCGCGTAAAAATCTAAGTTATCTCTGTTTGTCCTATTTTCCCGTACACGTATTACGTCCCTTGGCAATGAAATGTCAACAAGTATCATTCTGCGTGCCATAGAGTGCCCGTTTCATTTCTGACTTGTGCATATCTGTTGAAAGTACGTATACATATGATAAACTTACGGCGGAACGCAATGTTGGCTTGTCATGGCTTGTACATGCAACTTCTGGGCTCACTTGAGAAGCGATTAACGTTGTGTCTTGATACAGGTTTGCTGCAATAATTATAACAATAGTCATATTAACAATCATAACAACAAGCCAGATAATATTGTACATATTCTTTACGTATTACTATTATGAATAATAATCATATGTACTATCAGATCGATGTAAAAATCTAAGTTATCTCTGTTTGTCCTATTTTCCCGTACACGTATTACGTCCCTTGGCAATGAAATGTCAACAAGTATCATTCTGCGTGCCATAGAGTGCACGTTTCATTTCTGATGTGTGCATATCTGTTGAAAGTGCGTATACATATGAAAAACTTACGGTGGAACGCATTGTTGGCTTGTCATGGCTTGTACATGCAACTTCTGGGCTCACTTGAGAAGCGATTAACGTTGTGTCTTGATACAGGTTTGCTGCAATAATTATAACAATAGTCATATTAACAATCATAACAACAAGCCAGATAATATTGTACATATTCTTTACGTATTACTATTATGAATAATAATCATATGTACTATCAGATCGATGTAAAAATCTAAGTTATCTCTGTTTGTCCTATTTTCCCGTACACGTATTACGTCCCTTGGCAATGAAATGTCAACAAGTATCATTCTGCGTGCCATAGAGTGCACGTTTCATTTCTGATGTGTGCATATCTGTTGAAAGTGCGTATACATATGAAAAACTTACGGTGGAACGCATTGTTGGCTTGTCATGGCTTGTACATGCAACTTCTGGGCTCACTTGAAAAGCGATTAACGTTGTGTCTTGATACAGGTTTGCTGCAATAATTATAACAATAGTCATATTAACAATCATAACAACAAGCCAGATAATATTGTACATATTCTATACGTATTACTATTATGAATAATAATCATATGTACTATCAGATCGCGTAAAAATCTAAGTTATCTCTGTTTGTCCTATTTTCCCGTACACGTATTACGTCCCTTGGCAATGAAATGTCAACAAGTATCATTCTGCGTGCCATAGAGTGCCCGTGTTATTTCTGACTTGTGCATATCTGTTGAAAGTGCGTATACATATGAAAAACTTACGGTGGAACGCATTGTTGGCTTGTCATGGCTTGTACATGCAACTTCTGGGCTCACTTGAAAAGCGATTAACGTTGTGTCTTGATACAGGTTTGCTGCAATAATAATAACAATAGTCATATTAACAATCATAACAACAAGCCAGATAATATTGTACATATTCTATACGTATTACTATTATGAATAATAATCATATGTACTATCAGATCGCGTAAAAATCTAAGTTATCTCTGTTTGTCCTATTTTCCCGTACACGTATTACGTCCCTTGGCAATGAAATGTCAACAAGTATCATTCTGCGTGCCATAGAGTGCCCGTTTCATTTCTGCCTTGTGCATATCTGTTGAAAGTACGTATACATATGAAAAACTTACGGTGGAACGCATTGTTGGCTTGTCATGGCTTGTACATGCAACTTCTGGGCTCACTTGAGAAGCGATTAACGTTGTGTCTTGATACAGGTTTGCTGCAATAATTATAACAAATAGTCATATTAACAATCATAACAACAAGCCAGATAATATTGTACATATTCTTTACGTATTACTATTATGAATAATAATCATATGTACTAGCAGATCGCGTAAAAATCTAAGTTATCTCTGTTTGTCCTATTTTGCCGTACACGTATTACGTCCCTTGGCAATGAAATGTCAACAAGTATCATTATGCGTGCCATAGAGTGCCCGTTTCATTTCTGACTTGTGCATATCTGTTGAAAGTACGTATACATATGATAAACTTACGGTGGAACGCAATGTTGGCTTGTCATGGCTTGTACATGCAACTTCTTGGCTCACTTGAGAAGCGATTAACGTTGTGTATTGATACAGGTTTGCTGCAATAATTATAACAATAGTCATATTAACAATCATAACAACAAGCCAGATAATATTGTACATATTCTTTACGTATTACTATTATGAATAATAATCATATGTACTATCAGATCGCGTAAAAATCTAAGTTATCTCTGTTTGTCCTATTTTCCCGTACACGTATTACGTCCCTTGGCAATGAAATGTCAACAAGTATCATTCTGCGTGCCGTAGAGTGCCCGTTTCATTTCTGACTTGTGCATATCTGTTGAAAGTACGTATACATATGAAAAACTTACGGTGGAACGCATTGTTGGCTTGTCATGGCTTGTACATGCAACTTCTGGGCTCACTTGAGAAGCGATTAACGTTGTGTCTTGATACAGGTTTGCTGCAATAATTATAACAATAGTCATATTAACAATCATAACAACAAGCCAGATAATATTGTACATATTCTTTACGTATTACTATTATGAATAATAATCATATGTACTATCAGATCGATGTAAAAATCTAAGTTATCTCTGTTTGTCCTATTTTCCCGTACACGTATTACGTCCCTTGGCAATGAAATGTCAACAAGTATCATTCTGCGTGCCATAGAGTGCACGTTCATTTCTGATGTGTGCATATCTGTTGAAAGTGCGTATACATATGAACAACTTAAGGTGGAACGCATTGTTGGCTTGTCATGGCTTGTACATGCAACTTCTGGGCTCACTGAGAAGCGATTAACGTTGTGTCTTGATACAGGTTTGCTGCAATAATTATAACAATAGTCATATTAACAATCATAACAACAAGCAGATAATATTGTACATATTCTTTACGTATTACTATTATGAATAATAATCATATGTACTATCAGATCGATGTAAAAATCTAAGTTATCTCTGTTTGTCCTATTTTCCCGTACACGTATTACGTCCCTTGGCAATGAAATGTCAACAAGTATCATTCTGCGTGCCATAGAGTGCACGTTTCATTTCTGATGTGTGCATATCTGTTGAAAGTGCGTATACATATGAAAAACTTACGGTGGAACGCATTGTTGGCTTGTCATGGCTTGTACATGCAACTTCTGGGCTCACTTGAGAAGCGATTAACGTTGTGTCTTGATACAGGTTTGCTGCAATAATTATAACAATAGTCATATTAACAATCATAACAACAAGCCAGATAATATTGTACATATTCTTTACGTATTACTATTATGAATAATAATCATATGTACTATCAGATCGATGTAAAAATCTAAGTTATCTCTGTTTGTCCTATTTTCCCGTACACGTATTACGTCCCTTGGCAATGAAATGTCAACAAGTATCATTCTGCGTGCCATAGAGTGCACGTTCATTTCTGATGTGTGCATATCTGTTGAAAGTGCGTATACATATGAAAAACTTACGGTGGAACGCATTGTTGGCTTGTCATGGCTTGTACATGCAACTTCTGGGCTCACTTGAAAAGCGATTAACGTTGTGTCTTGATACAGGTTTGCTGCAATAATTATAACAATAGTCATATTAACAATCATAACAACAAGCCAGATAATATTGTACATATTCTATACGTATTACTATTATGAATAATAATCATATGTACTATCAGATCGCGTAAAAATCTAAGTTATCTCTGTTTGTCCTATTTTCCCGTACACGTATTACGTCCCTTGGCAATGAAATGTCAACAAGTATCATTCTGCGTGCCGTAGAGTGCCGTTTCATTTCTGACTTGTGCATATCTGTTGAAAGTACGTATACATATGAAAAACTTACGGTGGAACGCATTGTTGGCTTGTCATGGCTTGTACATGCAACTTCTGGGCTCACTTGAGAAGCGATTAACGTTGTGTCTTGATACAGGTTTGCTGCAATAATTATAACAATAGTCATATTAACAATCATAACAACAAGCCAGATAATATTGTACATATTCTTTACGTATTACTATTATGAATAATAATCATATGTACTATCAGATCGATGTAAAAATCTAAGTTATCTCTGTTTGTCCTATTTTCCCGTACACGTATTACGTCCCTTGGCAATGAAATGTCAACAAGTATCATTCTGCGTGCCATAGAGTGCACGTTTCATTTCTGATGTGTGCATATCTGTTGAAAGTGCGTATACATATGAACAACTTACGGTGGAACGCATTGTTGGCTTGTCATGGCTTGTACATGCAACTTCTGGGCTCACTTGAGAAGCGATTAACGTTGTGTCTTGATACAGGTTTTGCTGCAATAATTATAACAATAGTCATATTAACAATCATAACAACAAGCCAGATAATATTGTACATATTCTTTACGTATTACTATTATGAATAATAATCATATGTACTATCAGATCGATGTAAAAATCTAAGTTATCTCTGTTTGTCCTATTTTCCCGTACACGTATTACGTCCCTTGGCAATGAAATGTCAACAAGTATCATTCTGCGTGCCATAGAGTGCACGTTTCATTTCTGATGTGTGCATATCTGTTGAAAGTGCGTATACATATGAAAAACTTACGGTGGAACGCATTGTTGGCTTGTCATGGCTTGTACATGCAACTTCTGGGCTCACTTGAAAAGCGATTAACGTTGTGTCTTGATACAGGTTTGCTGCAATAATTATAACAATAGTCATATTAACAATCATAACAACAAGCCAGATAATATTGTACATATTCTATACGTATTACTATTATGAATAATAATCATATGTACTATCAGATCGCGTAAAATCTAAGTTATCTCTGTTTCTCCTATTTTCCCGTACACGTATTACGTCCCTTGGCAATGAAATGTCAACAAGTATCATTCTGCGTGCCATAGAGTGCCCGTTTCATTTCTGACTTGTGCATATCTGTTAAAAGTACGTATACATATGAAAAATCTACGGTGGAACGCATTGTTGGCTTGTCATGGCTTGTACATGCAACTTCTGGGCTCACTTGAGAAGCGATTAACGTTGTGTCTTGATACAGGTTTGCTGCAATAATTATAACAATAGTCATATTAACAATCATAACAACAAGCCAGATAATATTGTACATATTCTATACGTATTACTATTATGAATAATAATCATATGTACTATCAGATCGCGTAAAAATCTAATTTATCTCTGTTTGTCCTATTTTGCCGTACACGTATTACGTCCCTTGGCAATGAAATGTCAACAAGTATCATTATGCGTGCCATAGAGTGCCCGTTTCATTTCTGACTTGTGCATATCTGTTGAAAGTACGTATACATATGATAAACTTACGGTGGAACGCAATGTTGGCTTGTCATGGCTTGTACATGCAACTCTTGGCTCACTTGAGAAGCGATTAACGTTGTGTATTGATACAGGTTTGCTGCAATAATTATAACAATAGTCATATTAACAATCATAACAACAAGCAGATAATATTGTACATATTCTTTACGTATTACTATTATGAATAATAATCATATGTACTATCAGATCGCGTAAAATCTAAGTTATCTCTGTTTGTCCTATTTTCCGTACACGTATTACGTCCCTTGGCAATGAAATGTCAACAAGTATCATTCTGCGTGCCGTAGAGTGCCCGTTTCATTTCTGACTTGTGCATATCTGTTGAAAGTACGTATACATATGAAAAACTTACGGTGGAACGCATTGTTGGCTTGTCATGGCTTGTACATGCAACTTCTGGGCTCACTTGAGAAGCGATTAACGTTGTGTCTTGATACAGGTTTGCTGCAATAATTATAACAATAGTCATATTAACAATCATAACAACAAGCCAGATAATATTGTACATATTCTTTACGTATTACTATTATGAATAATAATCATATGTACTATCAGATCGATGTAAAAATCTATGTTATCTCTGTTTGTCCTATTTTCCCGTACACGTATTACGTCCCTTGGCAATGAAATGTCAACAAGTATCATTCTGCGTGCCATAGAGTGCACGTTTCATTTCTGATGTGTGCATATCTGTTGAAAGTGCGTATACATATGAACAACTTACGGTGGAACGCATTGTTGGCTTGTCATGGCTTGTACATGCAACTTCTGGGCTCACTTGAGAAGCGATTAACGTTGTGTCTTGATACAGGTTTGCTGCAATAATTATAACAATAGTCATATTAACAATCATAACAACAAGCCAGATAATATTGTACATATTCTTTACGTATTACTATTATGAATAATAATCATATGTACTATCAGATCGCGTAAAAATCTAAGTTATCTCTGTTTGTCCTATTTTCCCGTACACGTATTACGTCCCTTGGCAATGAAATGTCAACAAGTATCATTCTGCGTGCCATAGAGTGCCCGTTTCATTTCTGACTTGTGCATATCTGTTGAAAGTACGTATACATATGATAACTTACGGCGGAACGCAATGTTGGCTTGTCATGGCTTGTACATGCAACTTCTGGGCTCACTTGAGAAGCGATTAACGTTGTGTCTTGATACAGGTTTGCTGCAATAATTATAACAATAGTCATATTAACAATCATAACAACAAGCCAGATAATATTGTACATATTCTTTACGTATTACTATTATGAATAATAATCATATGTACTATCAGATCGATGTAAAAATCTAAGTTATCTCTGTTTGTCCTATTTTCCCGTACACGTATTACGTCCCTTGGCAATGAAATGTCAACAAGTATCATTCTGCGTGCCATAGAGTGCACGTTTCATTTCTGATGTGTGCATATCTGTTGAAAGTGCGTATACATATGAAAAACTTACGGTGGAACGCATTGTTGGCTTGTCATGGCTTGTACATGCAACTTCTGGGCTCACTTGAGAAGCGATTAACGTTGTGTCTTGATACAGGTTTGCTGCAATAATTATAACAATAGTCATATTAACAATCATAACAACAAGCCAGATAATATTGTACATATTCTTTACGTATTACTATTATGAATAATAATCATATGTACTATCAGATCGATGTAAAAATCTAAGTTATCTCTGTTTGTCCTATTTTCCCGTACACGTATTACGTCCCTTGGCAATGAAATGTCAACAAGTATCATTCTGCGTGCCATAGAGTGCACGTTTCATTTCTGATGTGTGCATATCTGTTGAAAGTGCGTATACATATGAAAAACTTACGGTGGAACGCATTGTTGGCTTGTCATGGCTTGTACATGCAACTTCTGGGCTCACTTGAAAAGCGATTAACGTTGTGTCTTGATACAGGTTTGCTGCAATAATTATAACAATAGTCATATTAACAATCATAACAACAAGCCAGATAATATTGTACATATTCTATACGTATTACTATTATGAATAATAATCATATGTACTATCAGATCGCGTAAAAATCTAAGTTATCTCTGTTTGTCCTATTTTCCCGTACACGTATTACGTCCCTTGGCAATGAAATGTCAACAAGTATCATTCTGCGTGCCATAGAGTGCCGTGTTATTTCTGACTTGTGCATATCTGTTGAAAGTGCGTATACATATGAAAAACTTACGGTGGAACGCATTGTTGGCTTGTCATGGCTTGTACATGCAACTTCTGGGCTCACTTGAAAAGCGATTAACGTTGTGTCTTGATACAGGTTTTGCTGCAATAATAATAACAATAGTCATATTAACAATCATAACAACAAGCAGATAATATTGTACATATTCTATACGTATTACTATTATGAATAATAATCATATGTACTATCAGATCGCGTAAAAATCTAAGTTATCTCTGTTTGTCCTATTTTCCCGTACACGTATTACGTCCCTTGGCAATGAAATGTCAACAAGTATCATTCTGCGTGCCATAGAGTGCCCGTTTCATTCTGCCTTGTGCATATCTGTTGAAAGTACGTATACATATGAAAAACTTACGGTGGAACGCATTGTTGGCTTGTCATGGCTTGTACATGCAACTTCTGGGCTCACTTGAGAGCGATTAACGTTGTGTCTTGATACAGGTTTGCTGCAATAATTATAACAATAGTCATATTAACAATCATAACAACAAGCCAGATAATATTGTACATATTCTTTACGTATTACTATTATGAATAATAATCATATGTACTAGCAGATCGCGTAAAAATCTAAGTTATCTCTGTTTGTCCTATTTTGCCGTACACGTATTACGTCCCTTGGCAATGAAATGTCAACAAGTATCATTATGCGTGCCATAGAGTGCCCGTTTCATTTCTGACTTGTGCATATCTGTTGAAAGTACGTATACATATGATAAACTTACGGTGGAACGCAATGTTGGCTTGTCATGGCTTGTACATGCAACTTCTTGGCTCACTTGAGAAGCGATTAACGTTGTGTATTGATACAGGTTTGCTGCAATAATTATAACAATAGTCATATTAACAATCATAACAACAAGCCAGATAATATTGTACATATTCTTTACGTATTACTATTATGAATAATAATCATATGTACTATCAGATCGCGTAAAAATCTAAGTTATCTCTGTTTGTCCTATTTCCCGTACACGTATTACGTCCCTTGCAATGAAATGTCAACAAGTATCATTCTGCGTGCCGTAGAGTGCCCGTTTCATTTCTGACTTGTGCATATCTGTTGAAAGTACGTATACATATGAAAAACTTACGGTGGAACGCATTGTTGGCTTGTCATGGCTTGTACATGCAACTTCTGGGCTCACTTGAGAAGCGATTAACGTTGTGTCTTGATACAGGTTTGCTGCAATAATTATAACAATAGTCATATTAACAATCATAACAACAAGCCAGATAATATTGTACATATTCTTTACGTATTACTATTATGAATAATAATCATATGTACTATCAGATCGATGTAAAATCTATGTTATCTCTGTTTGTCCTATTTTCCCGTACACGTATTACGTCCCTTGGCAATGAAATGTCAACAAGTATCATTCTGCGTGCCATAGAGTGCACGTTTCATTTCTGATGTGTGCATATCTGTGAAAGTGCGTATACATATGAACAACTTACGGTGGAACGCATTGTTGGCTTGTCATGGCTTGTACATGCAACTTCTGGGCTCACTTGAGAAGCGATTAACGTTGTGTCTTGATACAGGTTTGCTGCAATAATTATAACAATAGTCATATTAACAATCATAACAACAAGCCAGATAATATTGTACATATTCTTTACGTATTACTATTATGAATAATAATCATATGTACTATCAGATCGCGTAAAAATCTAAGTTATCTCTGTTTGTCCTATTTTCCCGTACACGTATTACGTCCCTTGGCAATGAAATGTCAACAAGTATCATTCTGCGTGCCATAGAGTGCCCGTTTCATTTCTGACTTGTGCATATCTGTTGAAAGTACGTATACATATGATAAACTTACGGCGGAACGCAATGTTGGCTTGTCATGGCTTGTACATGCAACTTCTGGGCTCACTTGAGAAGCGATTAACGTTGTGTCTTGATACAGGTTTGCTGCAATAATTATAACAATAGTCATATTAACAATCATAACAACAAGCCAGATAATATTGTACATATTCTTTACGTATTACTATTATGAATAATAATCATATGTACTATCAGATCGATGTAAAAATCTAAGTTATCTCTGTTTGTCCTATTTTCCCGTACACGTATTACGTCCCTTGGCAATGAAATGTCAACAAGTATCATTCTGCGTGCCATAGAGTGCACGTTTCATTTCTGATGTGTGCATATCTGTTGAAAGTGCGTATACATATGAAAAACTTACGGTGGAACGCATTGTTGGCTTGTCATGGCTTGTACATGCAACTTCTGGGCTCACTTGAGAAGCGATTAACGTTGTGTCTTGATACAGGTTTGCTGCAATAATTATAACAATAGTCATATTAACAATCATAACAACAAGCCAGATAATATTGTACATATTCTTTACGTATTACTATTATGAATAATAATCATATGTACTATCAGATCGATGTAAAAATCTAAGTTATCTCTGTTTGTCCTATTTTCCCGTACACGTATTACGTCCCTTGGCAATGAAATGTCAACAAGTATCATTCTGCGTGCCATAGAGTGCACGTTTCATTTCTGATGTGTGCATATCTGTTGAAAGTGCGTATACATATGAAAAACTTACGGTGGAACGCATTGTTGGCTTGTCATGGCTTGTACATGCAACTTCTGGGCTCACTTGAAAAGCGATTAACGTTGTGTCTTGATACAGGTTTGCTGCAATAATTATAACAATAGTCATATTAACAATCATAACAACAAGCCAGATAATATTGTACATATTCTATACGTATTACTATTATGAATAATAATCATATGTACTATCAGATCGCGTAAAAATCTAAGTTATCTCTGTTTGTCCTATTTTCCCGTACACGTATTACGTCCCTTGGCAATGAAATGTCAACAAGTATCATTCTGCGTGCCATAGAGTGCCCGTGTTATTTCTGACTTGTGCATATCTGTTGAAAGTGCGTATACATATGAAAAACTTACGGTGGAACGCATTGTTGGCTTGTCATGGCTTGTACATGCAACTTCTGGGCTCACTTGAAAAGCGATTAACGTTGTGTCTTGATACAGGTTTGCTGCAATAATAATAACAATAGTCATATTAACAATCATAACAACAAGCCAGATAATATTGTACATATTCTATACGTATTACTATTATGAATAATAATCATATGTACTATCAGATCGCGTAAAAATCTAAGTTATCTCTGTTTGTCCTATTTTCCCGTACACGTATTACGTCCCTTGGCAATGAAATGTCAACAAGTATCATTCTGCGTGCCATAGAGTGCCCGTTTCATTTCTGCCTTGTGCATATCTGTTGAAAGTACGTATACATATGAAAAACTTACGGTGGAACGCATTGTTGGCTTGTCATGGCTTGTACATGCAACTTCTGGGCTCACTTGAGAAGCGATTAACGTTGTGTCTTGATACAGGTTTGCTGCAATAATTATAACAATAGTCATATTAACAATCATAACAACAAGCCAGATAATATTGTACATATTCTATACGTATTACTATTATGAATAATAATCATATGTACTAGCAGATCGCGTAAAAATCTAAGTTATCTCTGTTTGTCCTATTTTGCCGTACACGTATTACGTCCCTTGGCAATGAAATGTCAACAAGTATCATTATGCGTGCCATAGAGTGCCCGTTTCATTTCTGACTTGTGCATATCTGTTGAAAGTACGTATACATATGATAAACTTACGGTGGAACGCAATGTTGGCTTGTCATGGCTTGTACATGCAACTTCTTGGCTCACTTGAGAAGCGATTAACGTTGTGTATTGATACAGGTTTGCTGCAATAATTATAACAATAGTCATATTAACAATCATAACAACAAGCCAGATAATATTGTACATATTCTTTACGTATTACTATTATGAATAATAATCATATGTACTATCAGATCGCGTAAAAATCTAAGTTATCTCTGTTTGTCCTATTTTCCCGTACACGTATTACGTCCCTTGGCAATGAAATGTCAACAAGTATCATTCTGCGTGCCGTAGAGTGCCCGTTTCATTTCTGACTTGTGCATATCTGTTGAAAGTACGTATACATATGAAAAACTTACGGTGGAACGCATTGTTGGCTTGTCATGGCTTGTACATGCAACTTCTGGGCTCACTTGAGAAGCGATTAACGTTGTGTCTTGATACAGGTTTGCTGCAATAATTATAACAATAGTCATATTAACAATCATAACAACAAGCCAGATAATATTGTACATATTCTTTACGTATTACTATTATGAATAATAATCATATGTACTATCAGATCGATGTAAAAATCTAAGTTATCTCTGTTTGTCCTATTTTCCCGTACACGTATTACGTCCCTTGGCAATGAAATGTCAACAAGTATCATTCTGCGTGCCATAGAGTGCACGTTTCATTTCTGATGTGTGCATATCTGTTGAAAGTGCGTATACATATGAAAAACTTACGGTGGAACGCATTGTTGGCTTGTCATGGCTTGTACATGCAACTTCTGGGCTCACTTGAAAAGCGATTAACGTTGTGTCTTGATACAGGTTTGCTGCAATAATTATAACAATAGTCATATTAACAATCATAACAACAAGCCAGATAATATTGTACATATTCTATACGTATTACTATTATGAATAATAATCATATGTACTATCAGATCGCGTAAAAATCTAAGTTATCTCTGTTTGTCCTATTTTCCCGTACACGTATTACGTCCCTTGGCAATGAAATGTCAACAAGTATCATTCTGCGTGCCATAGAGTGCCCGTGTTATTTCTGACTTGTGCATATCTGTTGAAAGTGCGTATACATATGAAAAACTTACGGTGGAACGCATTGTTGGCTGTCATGGCTTGTACATGCAACTTCTGGGCTCACTTGAAAAGCGATAACGTTGTGTCCTTGATACAGGTTTGCTGCAATAATAATAACAATAGTCATATTAACAATCATAACAACAAGCCAGATAATATTGTACATATTCTATACGTATTTACTATTATGAATAATAATCATATGTACTATCAGATCGCGTAAAAATCTAAGTTATCTCTGTTTGTCCTATTTTCCCGTACACGTATTACGTCCCTTGCAATGAAATGTCAACAAGTATCATTCTGCGTGCCATAGAGTGCCCGTTTCATTTCTGACTTGTGCATATCTGTTTGAAAGTACGTATACATATGAAAAACTTACGGTGGAACGCATTGTTGGCTTGTCATGGCTTGTACATGCAACTTCTGGGCTCACTTGAGAAGCGATTAACGTTGTGTCTTGATACAGGTTTGCTGCAATAATTATAACAATAGTCATATTAACAATCATACAACAAGCCAGATAGTATTGTACATATTCTTTACGTATTACTATTATGAATAATAATCATATGTACTATCAGATCGCGTAAAAATCTAAGTTATCTCTGTTTGTCCTATTTTGCCGTACACGTATTACGTCCCTTGGCAATGAAATGTCAACAAGTATCATTATGCGTGCCATAGAGTGCCCGTTTCATTTCTGACTTGTGCATATCTGTTGAAAGTACGTATACATATGATAAACTTACGGTGGAACGCAATGTTGGCTTGTCATGGCTTGTACATGCAACTTCTTGGCTCACTTGAGAAGCGATTAACGTTGTGTATTGATACAGGTTTGCTGCAATAATTATAACAATAGTCATATTAACAATCATAACAACAAGCCAGATAATATTGTACATATTCTTTACGTATTACTATTATGAATAATAATCATATGTACTATCAGATCGCGTAAAAATCTAAGTTATCTCTGTTTGTCCTATTTTCCCGTACACGTATTACGTCCCTTGGCAATGAAATGTCAACAAGTATCATTCTGCGTGCCGTAGAGTGCCCGTTTCATTTCTGACTTGTGCATATCTGTTGAAAGTACGTATACATATGAAAAACTTACGGTGGAACGCATTGTTGGCTTGTCATGGCTTGTACATGCAACTTCTGGGCTCACTTGAGAAGCGATTAACGTTGTGTCTTGATACAGGTTTGCTGCAATAATTATAACAATAGTCATATTAACAATCATAACAACAAGCCAGATAATATTGTACATATTCTTTACGTATTACTATTATGAATAATAATCATATGTACTATCAGATCGATGTAAAAATCTATGTTATCTCTGTTTGTCCTATTTTCCCGTACACGTATTACGTCCCTTGGCAATGAAATGTCAACAAGTATCATTCTGCGTGCCATAGAGTGCACGTTTCATTTCTGATGTGTGCATATCTGTTGAAAGTGCGTATACATATGAAAAACTTACGGTGGAACGCATTGTTGGCTTGTCATGGCTTGTACATGCAACTTCTGGGCTCACTTGAGAAGCGATTAACGTTGTGTCTTGATACAGGTTTGCTGCAATAATTATAACAATAGTCATATTAACAATCATAACAACAAGCCAGATAATATTGTACATATTCTTTGCGTATTACTATTATGAATAATAATCATATGTACTATCAGATCGCGTAAAAATCTAAGTTATCTCTGTTTGTCCTATTTTCCCGTACACGTATTACGTCCCTTGGCAATGAAATGTCAACAAGTATCATTCTGCGTGCCATAGAGTGCCCGTTTCATTTCTGACTTGTGCATATCTGTTGAAAGTACGTATACATATGATAAACTTACGGTGGAACGCAATGTTGGCTTGTCATGCTTGTACATGCAACTTCTGGGCTCACTTGAGAGCGATTAACGTTGTGTCTTGATACAGGTTTGCTGGCAATAATTATAACAATAGTCCATATTAACAATCATAACAACAAGCCAGATAATAATTGTACATATTCTTTACGTATTACTATTATGAATAATAATCATATGTACTATCAGATCGATGTAAAAATCTAAGTTATCTCTGTTTGTCCTATTTTCCCGTACACGTATTACGTCCCTTGGCAATGAAATGTCAACAAGTATCATTCTGCGTGCCATAGAGTGCACGTTTCATTTCTGATGTGTGCATATCTGTTGAAAGTGCGTATACATATGAAAAACTTACGGTGGAACGCATTGTTGGCTTGTCATGGCTTGTACATGCAACGTTCTGGGCTCACTTGAGAAGCGATTAACGTTGTGTCTTGATACAGGTTTGCTGCAATAATTATAACAATAGTCATATTAACAATCATAACAACAAGCCAGATAATATTGTACATATTCTTTACGTATTCTATTATGAATAATAATCATATGTGTACTATCAGATCGATGTAAAAATCTAAGTTATCCTATTTGTCCTATTTTCCGTACACGTATTACGTCCCCTTGGCAAGAAATGTCAACAAGTATCATTCTGCGTGCCATAGAGTGCACGTTCATTTCTGATGTGTGCATATCTGTTGAAAGTGCGTATTACATATGAAAAACTTACGGTGGGAACGCATTGTTGGCTTGTCATGGCTTGTACATGCCTTCTGGGCTCACTTGAAAAGCGATTAACGTTGTGTCTTGATACAGGTTTGCTGCAATAATAATAACAATAGTCATATTAACAATCATAACAACAAGCCAGATAATATTGTACATATTCTATACGTATTACTATTATGAATAATAATCATATGTACTATCAGATCGCGTAAAAATCTAAGTTATCTCTGTTTGTCCTATTTACCCGTACACGTATTACGTCCCTTGGCAATGAAATGTCAACAAGTATCATTCTGCGTGCCATAGAGTGCCCGTTTCATTTCTGACTTGTGCATATCTGTTGAAAGTACGTATACATATGAAAAACTTACGGTGGAACGCATTGTTGGCTTGTCATGGCTTGTACATGCAACTTCTGGGCTCACTTGAGAAGCGATTAACGTTGTGTCTTGATACAGGTTTGCTGCAATAATTATAACAATAGTCATATTAACAATCATAACAACAAGCCAGATAATATTATACATATTCTTTACGTATTACTATTATGAATAATAATCATATGTACTATCAGATCGCGTAAAAATCTAAGTTATCTCTGTTTGTCCTATTTTCCCGTACACGTATTACGTCCCTTGGCAATGAAATGTCAACAAGTATCATTCTGCGTGCCATAGAGTGCACGTTTCATTTCTGATGTGTGCATATCTGTTGAAAGTGCGTATACATATGAAAAACTTACGGTGGAACGCATTGTTGGCTTGTCATGGCTTGTACATGCAACTTCTGGGCTCACTTGAAAAGCGATTAACGTTGTGTCTTGATACAGGTTTGCTGCAATAATTATTACAATAGTCATATTAACAATCATAACAACAAGCCAGATAATATTGTACATATTCTATACGTATTACTATTATGAATAATAATCATATGTACTATCAGATCGCGTAAAAATCTAAGTTATCTCTGTTTGTCCTATTTTCCCGTACACGTATTACGTCCCTTGGCAATGAAATGTCAACAAGTATCATTCTGCGTGCCATAGAGTGCCCGTTTCATTTCTGACTTGTGCATATCTGTTGAAAGTACGTATACATATGAAAAACTTACGGTGAAACGCATTGTTGGCTTGTCATGGCTTGTACATGCAACTTCTGGGCTCACTTGAGAAGCGATTAACGTTGTGTCTTGATACAGGTTTGCTGCAATAATTATAACAATAGTCATATTAACAATCATAACAACAAGCCAGATAATATTGTACATATTCTATACGTATTACTATTATGAATAATAATCATATGTACTATCAGATCGCGTAAAAATCTAAGTTATCTCTGTTTGTCCTATTTTCCCGTACACGTATTACGTCCCTTGGCAATGAAATGTCAACAAGTATCATTCTGCGTGCCATAGAGTGCCCGTTTCATTTCTGACTTGTGCATATCTGTTGAAAGTACGTATACATATGATAAACTTACGGTGGAACGCAATGTTGGCTTGGCATGGCTTGTACATGCAACTTCTGGGCTCACTTGAGAAGCGATTAACGTTGTGTCTTGATACAGGTTTGCTGCAATAATTATAACAATAGTCATATTAACAATCATAACAACAAGCCAGATAATATTGTACATATTCTATACGTATTACTATTATGAATAATAATCATATGTACTATCAGATCGCGTAAAAATCTAAGTTATCTCTGTTTGTCCTATTTTCTCGTACACATATAACGTCCCTTGGCAATGAAATGTCAACAAGTATCATTCTGCGTGCCATAGAGTGCCCGTTTCATTTCTGACTTGTGCATATCTGTTGAAAGTACGTATACATATGAAAAACTTACGGTGGAACGCATTGTTGGCTTGTCAAGGCTTGTACATGCAACTTCTGGGCTCACTTGAGAAGCGATTAACGTTGTGTCTTGATACAGGTTTGCTGCAATAATTATAACAATAGTCATATTAACAATCATAACAACTAGCCAGATAATATTGTACATATTCTTTACGTATTACTATTATGAATAATAATCATATGTACTATCAGATCGCGTAAAAATCTAAGTTATCTCTGTTTGTCCTATTTTCCCGTACACGTATTACGTCCCTTGGCAATGAAATGTCAACAAGTATCATTCTGCGTGCCATAGAGTGCCCGTTTCATTTCTGACTTGTGCATATCTGTTGAAAGTACGTATACACATGAAAAACTTACGGTGGAACGCATTGTTAGCTTGTCATGGCTTGTACATGCAACTTCTGGGCTCACTTGAGAAGCGATTAACGTTGTGTCTTGATACAGGTTTGCTGCAATAATTATAACAAAAGTCATATTAACAATCATAACAACAAGCCAGATAATATTGTACATATTCTATACGTATTACTATTATGAATAATAATCATATGTACTATCAGATCGCGTAAAAATCTAAGTTATCTCTGTTTGTCCTATTTTCCCGTACACGTATTACGTCCCTTGGCAATGAAATGTCAACAAGTATCATTCTGCGTGCCATAGAGTGCACGTTTCATTTCTGATGTGTGCATATCTGTTGAAAGTGCGTATACATATGAAAAACTTACGGTGGAACGCAATGTTGGCTTGGCATGGCTTGTACATGCAACTTCTGGGCTCACTTGAGAAGCGATTAACGTTGTGTCTTGATACAGGTTTGCTGCAATAATTATAACAATAGTCATATTAACAATCATAACAACAAGCCAGATAATATTGTACATATTCTATACGTATTACTATTATGAATAATAATCATATGTACTATCAGATCGCGTAAAAATCTAAGTTATCTCTGTTTGTCCTATTTTCCCGTACACGTATTACGTCCCTTGGCAATGAAATGTCAACAAGTATCATTCTGCGTGCCATAGAGTGCCCGTTTCATTTCTGACTTGTGCATATCTGTTGAAAGTACGTATACATATGATAAACGTACGGTGGAACGCAATGTTGGCTTGTCATGGCTTGTACATGCAACTTCTGGGCTCCCTTGAGAAGCGATTAACGTTGTGTCTTGATACAGGTTTGCTGCAATAATTATAACAATAGTCATATTAACAATCATAACAACAAGCCAGATAATATTGTACATATTCTATACGTATTACTATTATGAATAATAATCATATGTACTATCAGATCGCGTAAAAATCTAAGTTATCTCTGTTTGTCCTATTTTCCCGTACACGTATTACGTCCCTTGGCAATGAAATGTCAACAAGTATCATTCTGCGTGCCATAGAGTGCCCGTTTCATTTCTGACTTGTGCATATCTGTTGAAAGTACGTATACATATGAAAAACTTACGGTGGAACGCATTGTTGGCTTGTCATGGCTTGTACATGCAACTTCTGGGCTCACTTGAGAAGCGATTAACGTTGTGTCTTGATACAGGTTTGCTGCAATAATTATAACAATAGTCATATTAACAATCATAACAACAAGCCAGATAATATTGTACATATTCTATACGTATTACTATTATGAATAATAATCATATGTACTATCAGATCGCGTAAAAATCTAAGTTATCTCTGTTTGTCCTATTTTCCCGTACACGTATTACGTCCCTTGGCAATGAAATGTCAACAAGTATCATTCTGCGTGCCATAGAGTGCCCGTTTCATTTCTGACTTGTGCATATCTGTTGAAAGTACGTATACATATGATAAACTTACGGTGGAACGCAATGTTGGCTTGGCATGGCTTGTACATGCAACTTCTGGGCTCACTTGAGAAGCGATTAACGTTGTGTCTTGATACAGGTTTGCTGCAATAATTATAACAATAGTCATATTAACAATCATAACAACAAGCCAGATAATATTGTACATATTCTATACGTATTACTATTATGAATAATAATCATATGTACTATCAGATCGCGTAAAAATCTAAGTTATCTCTGTTTGTCCTATTTTCCCGTACACGTATTACGTCCCTTGGCAATGAAATGTCAACAAGTATCATTCTGCGTGCCATAGAGTGCCCGTTTCATTTCTGACTTGTGCATATCTGTTGAAAGTACGTATACATATGAAAAACTTACGGTGGAACGCATTGTTGGCTTGTCATGGCTTGTACATGCACCACTTCTGGGCTCACTTGAGAAGCGATTAACGTTGTGTCTTGATACAGGTTTGCTGCAATAATTATAACAATAGTCATATTAACAATCATAACAACAAGCCAGATAATATTGTACATATTCTATACGTATTACTATTATGAATAATAATCATATGTACTATCAGATCGCGTAAAAATCTAAGTTATCTCTGTTTGTCCTATTTTCCCGTACACGTATTACGTCCCTTGGCAATGAAATGTCAACAAGTATCATTCTGCGTGCCATAGAGTGCCCGTTTCATTTCTGACTTGTGCATATCTGTTGAAAGTACGTATACATATGATAAACTTACGGTGGAACGCAATGTTGGCTTGTCATGGCGTGTACATGCAACTTCTGGGCTCACTTGAGAAGCGATTAACGTTGTGTCTTGATACAGGTTTGCTGCAATAATTATAACAATAGTCATATTAACAATCATAACAACAAGCCAGATAATATTGTACATATTCTATACGTATTACTATTATGAATAATAATCATATGTACTATCAGATCGCGTAAAAATCTAAGTTATCTCTGTTTGTCCTATTTTCCCGTACACGTATTACGTCCCTTGGCAATGAAATGTCAACAAGTATCATTCTGCGTGCCATAGAGTGCCCGTTTCATTTCTGACTTGTGCATATCTGTTGAAAGTACGAATACATATGATAAACTTACGGTGGAACGCAATGTTGGCTTGGCATGGCTTGTACATGCAACTTCTGGGCTCACTTGAGAAGCGATTAACGTTGTGTCTTGATACAGGTTTGCTGCAATAATTATAACAATAGTCATATTAACAATCATAACAACAAGCCAGATAATATTGTACATATTCTATACGTATTACTATTATGAATAATAATCATATGTACTATCAGATCGCGTAAAAATCTAAGTTATCTCTGTTTGTCCTATTTTCCCGTACACGTATTACGTCCCTTGGCAATGAAATGTCAACAAGTATCATTCTGCGTGCCATAGAGTGCCCGTTTCATTTCTGACTTGTGCATATCTGTTGAAAGTACGTATACATATGATAAACTTACGGTGGAACGCAATGTTGGCTTGTCATGGCGTGTACATGCAACTTCTGGGCTCACTTGAGAAGCGATTAACGTTGTGTCTTGATACAGGTTTGCTGCAATAATTATAACAATAGTCATATTAACAATCATAACAACAAGCCAGATAATATTGTACATATTCTATACGTATTACTATTATGAATAATAATCATATGTACTATCAGATCGCGTAAAAATCTAAGTTATCTCTGTTTGTCCTATTTTCCCGTACACGTATTACGTCCCTTGGCAATGAAATGTCAACAAGTATCATTCTGCGTGCCATAGAGTGCCCGTTTCATTTCTGACTTGTGCATATCTGTTGAAAGTACGAATACATATGATAAACTTACGGTGGAACGCAATGTTGGCTTGGCATGGCTTGTACATGCAACTTCTGGGCTCACTTGAGAAGCGATTAACGTTGTGTCTTGATACAGGTTTGCTGCAATAATTATAACAATAGTCATATTAACAATCATAACAACAAGCCAGATAATATTGTACATATTCTTTACGTATTACTATTATGAATAATAATCATATGTACTATCAGATCGCGTAAAAAACTAAGTTATCTCTGTTTGTCCTATTTTCCCGTACACGTATTACGTCCCTTAGCAATGAAATGTCAACAAGTATCATTCTGCGTGCCATAGAGTGCACGTTTCATTTCTGATGTGTGCTTATCTGTTGAAAGTGCGTATACATATGAAAAACTTACGGTGGAACGCATTGTTGGCTTGTCATGGCTTGTACATGCAACTTCTGGGCTCACTTGAGAAGCGATTAACGTTGTGTCTTGATACAGGTTTGCTGCAATAATTATAACAATAGTCATATAAACAATCATAACAACAAGCCAGATAATATTGTACATATTCTATACGTATTACTATTATGAATAATAATCATATGTACTATCAGATCGCGTAAAAATCTAAG
>JAWPHD010018344.1:0-40343 GCA_037043455.1 Cyrtodaria siliqua | reverse complement strand
ATGTTCCTCTCAACACCCCCACTCCCCCCACCATCCACCCCCGCCTCTCTCCCACCCCCACCCTGCACCCCACTCAAAACTCGATATTTTTTTTTTTTAAATATTTTTTTTACATATTTCTGTGTAGTTTTGGTCAATTCTTACACATAGTTATGTTGTGCTCCCAACCCCACCCCACATTGTTGTAGCCTTGTTTTCTGATGGTATATACTAGCTATAAATTTATTATTCTCCGAAAAATCGAATAGTCGAGCTGCGCTGTTCTCCGACAGCTCTTGTAGAATTATTTTTTTGTTTAGAATTTGGTGTATCAGAAAGTCAAGACTTATTACTCGATGAGTTATTTCCTCTCCTGTGTCATTAGAAATTCAGGGACGAATTTCAGTCTGGTGGGGCTGTATGTAACCGGGTACAGGTGTATGGTGAATAATCGATTCCTAACTGAATGTCCTCGATAGCTCAGTGGTTAGAGCGCTGGTACAGTAAAGCAGAGACCCTGGGTTGGAGTCCGGTTGAGGAATGATTTTTTCACCACCTGTTATACTTTCATTATCATAAATTTATATACTAGACACGGGACTAATTTACTATGTTTACTACTGTGTATTAAGTTGATGTAAATGCTTGGATTTGATATAAGAGTTAAAATAAATAAAAATCGTGACATTAACCTTTCCCAATCCTTACTATTCTAATACAAATAATATGGTCCAAATCGGCCAGTAAACTTGATCTGAATCAGCCTGGACGCAGTCCGAATAAGCCTGACCATGGTCCAAATCACACAGGTACCATAGGGCAGGTTCCGGATTCCTGAGTACCGTATACTACCCCTATCTCTGGAGCAGCTCTAAATAACTCATGTTTTGACGAGCGGCTCAGCCATTTAACAACATTCAATGTATTAGTCAGCCAGAAAATAGTCAAACAGTACCGCCTTTCCTTCGAAAATGTTTTGCAAAAATAAAAAAATAAAATTTGTGTTTGCAAACAGATTAGATTTTCCTAATTTAAATATATCACTTGGATGATTATCAAGGGAGGACTTGGAGAATTCTACCACAACACACCCTAAAATCTGACAGGCATCATATACTTTTTAAACCTATGCTTGTCGAATAATGTTAGGGGGAACATCTCTGGTCCACCTTTGTTTTATCCTTGGATTTAACAACTTAAATATTCCAAAAAACACACCAGCGCTGTATAGGAAACAATGGCAGTAGATATATAGATATACATACCGCTACACTCTCCTTCATTTATTATATGCAGCCCATATCTGTGGAAGCTAGTTTACGGGCTTGAATTGCTGAGTAACGCAATAACGCAAATGTTCAGCAAGATCTTTGACATGCACAGGGTATTGCTGTCCCTGCACACTGGACCAACAACTTTACATACCCTCCGAAGGATGGCACACTGCCACACTACCTTGCCCAAGTAAGGTACAGCAGGAGTTCTTTCGAAAATTCCGAGAGTGACAGTTAATTCCGAGAGTGACAGTTAATTACGAGAGTGACAGTTAATTCCGAGAGTGACAGTTAATTCCGAAAGTGATAGTCAATTTTAAATGTTTAGGAGAAAGTTAGAGTATTCATTTCGGAAAAATTATAGAGCAGCGATGCCTGTAAGAATGGAGAAATCAAGACCCTGAAGTAAAAAACTAAAAGTATTTTAAAAGGATTTTTTTCCGTAAATAGTTCACATTTTGTAGTTAATGTTCTCCATCTAACAGGCAACATGGATCAAACCTCAATATATAGATCCGCAATATAATTATATAAAGACAAAAAAAAATAAAATGTGATGGTACAGACATTTTGAAAATAATCAAATGCTTGATTATCGTAATATTGTGATAGGAGTAATTTTGAAATTGGACACGTTTTCATACATATTTTTTTAGCTCTACTGATCAGAGATCAGCAGAGCTTATGCCGTGGTGCGGCGTCCGTCGTCCGTCTGTCCGTCTGTCTGTCCGTAAACTTTTTTTTGTAGCGACTTCTCCTCTGAAACTACTGAATGGATTTTCATGAAACTTTACAGAAATGTTGCCCATGAAGTCTAGTTGATCCTAGCAAAAATTCAGGTTGATGTGAAATCCAAGATGGCCACCAGATCTAAAAATAGGTTTTTAAAAAACAAGTTTGTAGCGACTTCTTCATGAAAACTATAAGTGATATTGATATGGGACTTTTTCTAAAATGATCAGCATGACATGATGTTGGTCCTTGTCGAAAATCGTTTTGATTCGACGTTAAACATGGCTGCCAGCGGCCATCTTTGTTTACATAGAGTTATATAATGAAAACTTGTAGCGACTACTCTTCTGAAACTACTTGACGGATTTTCATGAAACTTCACAGGAATGTTGCTCTTAATGTCTAATTGATCCTAGCAAAATTTCAGGTCGGCCGGAAATTCAAGATGGCCGCCACGGCTAAAAATAAATTTTCAAAATACAAGTTTGTAGCGACTACTTCTTGAAAACTATAAGTGATATTGATATGGGACTTTTTCTCAAATGATCAGCATGACATGATGTTGGTCCTTGTCAAAAATCGTTTTGATTCAACGTTAAACATGGCTGCCAGCGGCCATCTTTGTTTACATACAGTTATATAGTAAAAACTTGTAGCGACTACTCCTTTGAAACTACTTGACAGATTTTCATGAAACTTTACAGGAATGTTGCTCTTAATGTCTAATTGGTCCTTGCAAAATTTCAGATCGGCCAGAAATTCAAGATGGCCGCCACAGCTAAAAATAGATTTTTAAAAAAGAAGTTTGTAGCGACTACGTCTTGAAAACTATAAGTGATATTGATATGGGACTTTTTGGAAAATGATCAGCATGACATGATGGTTATCAGAGCCAAACATTATTTTGATTTGACGTTAAACATGGCTGCCAGTGGCCATCTTTGTTTACATAGAGTTATATGATGAGAACTTGTAGCGACTACTCCTTTGAAACTACTTGACGGATTTTCATGAAACTTCACAGGAATGTTGCTCTTGATGTCTAATTGATCCTAGCAAAATTTCAGGTCGCCCGGAAATTCAAGATGGCTGCCATGGCTAAAAATAGATTTTCAAAATACAAGTTTGTAGCGACTACTACTTGAAAACTATAAGTGATATTGATATTGGACTTTTTGTAAAATGATCAGCATGACATGATGTGGGTCCTTGTCAAAAATTGTTTTGATTCAACGTTAAACATGGCTGCCAGCGGCCATCTTTGTTTACATACAGTTATATAGTAAAAACTTGTAGCGACTAATCCTTTGAAACTACTTGGCAGATTTTTATGAAACTTTACAGGAATGTTGCTCTTAATGTTTAATTGATCCTAGCAAAATTTCAGATCGGCCAGAAATTCAAGATGGCCGCCGCAGCTAAAATTAGATTTTTTAAAAAAGAAGTTTGTAGCGACTACTTCCTGAAATCAAAATCAATCAGTAGAGCTTCAAGGTCATTGACCTCTTGTTAATGCTTTCCATGGTTACTTTAATTGTTGATATCTCTGTCTTTTGCAGGAGACCTTGTGGGGGAAAGGGAGACCTAGGCTAGATAGCAACCTCAAACCTTCAGATAGAATGACATTGCATTTGTGGACAATTCACAGTTTTTCATAACAATATCAACAACCTGCAAATAACTGCATTCATCTGTAAAGAAATCACAATGGAAGACAACACGTCCAATTCCAAGGAAACAAGTTTCAGACAGTCAGACAATTTTGTCCCTGGCCAGAGTTCCTCGTATAATGACAGGGCAGTTAGACGATACATTCAATCCCAGTCCATTTCAGCACACCCTGATATTGAACCCAGAAGCTATGTCAACCAAAGACATGTACCTGTTGATCCACAGGAATTACATGCTGGTTTGGAGGGGCAGCATCTACAGAGGCAGTTATCTGGGCTTTCAGACACCAGTGGTGCATCTCTTGCTTATCTACAACAAGCTCCCTTTAACATGCTAGACATCAACTACAGATATAACTACCTTGGAATGCCCAATAAACTACCCGTAGGTGCTTATCCAATGTTTACCAACAGTGAAATCCAGAACTCACCAAAGACAGTTTATCCAACTAGAAAGTTATCTGAAGGTCAAGGTTCTCATGTTCATCAGACTTCAGTCGTATCCCCTTCAGCATCTGAACAGGATCAGTCAAAGGTACCATACAAGGGTTTCCATCTACATCATGACAGCATTGCTTCTAGTGGTGTAAAAACTGTAGATGAGCTTATTAAAAAGGCTATGCAAGGATACAACAGTAATGAAGGCCAGCATCAGATCCATTCCAGTATCACCCCGCCACTGCCTCTGATTGGTACCCCAAATATTACCAACATGGTTGACAATAGTGGAAATCCAAAATCAGTTTTATCTTCACAAACCCTGTCAGCCGAGCATGTGTGTGAGGAGGTGGCACTTGCATCAGAAGGTGGCCTTTATAAGTGTGGTGGATGCACAAAGGAGTTCAAGACCATTTGCCAACTTCATGATCATTTGCGGAGTCATGACTCGGGAGGTTCTTATTATTACAGTCATTTAACAATGACTGCCTTCCCCAAGTTTGATACCATGTGCAAAGAAACACAAACCGTTAAAGAAGAAGAAACTGTGCAGTTACCAATTAAAAGAAAAACACACAACTTAAAGAAGAAATGTGCTGGTGTAGAGGTTAATCTTTCTGGAGATGATGTTAATATAAAATCTGAACGTGCCGAAAGTGTTCTGGGTTCATTTTCCAAAAATGATTTGAAAGGTAAAGATTCAGAGCAAGAAAATTATGTCCAGGGAAATGTTATGTCAAGCTCTGGAGCTCCAACAAATATAAAAGATGAAAATGAGGTGACGGAATATACTGAAATGGATGCCAGGGTTTATGACAGTATAGCCGAAAATGATTGTGATACCGATGGATATGATGTTGAGGCTGATTTTACTGGGTTGGTTATGACAAATTTAGCTTTAGCAAAGAAAAAAAGAAAGAAAAAGAATGTTCATCGAAGGGGATTAAAGGACAGCATGACATCCATAGGATGGAAAACACTGAGGAAGGTGAAAAGTAAATTTAAGATTACTGATGGAAACAAAACAAAGAAAAAGAAGCAGATAAAAGTAAAAATCGAGAAGAAATGCAGGTGTGACATTTGTGATAAAGGGTATGCCACAAAGGCGGCATTGAACTTCCACAGAGTGAAGGCACATGATGAAATATCCATGTCGAGGCCAAAGGAGTGCAGATGGTGCGGAGACATCTTTCCAAGCTCAAAACATTTAGTGACTCATTTGAAAACCTGCGACAAAAACGATAATCGAAAATGCTTCGTTTGTGACCAACAATTTCCAGGACGCCCAGAGATGATGGAACATTTGGTCACTCACAGAAATTCAGATGACTTGACATGTAAAATCTGCTTTAAAGTTTTTAACTGTGAGATTTCCATGCGGACCCACATTAAACGCCACACGCAGCCCAAGAATATCCAGTGTGACAAATGCGGTAAAGCCTTCTATTACCGAAACTTGTTGAACAAACACTTGATCTACTGCAATGACGAGAAACCGGTGGAGTGCTCGAAATGTCATCTAAAGTTCAAGACGAAGGAGGCGCTGAAACATCACTCGAGCGTACATACAGATGAGAAGCCTTATGTCTGCCATATCTGTGGCTACGCAGGTGAGTGTGGCTTAGTAATGCATTTAAGATTTACTGACTGAATACAGGTCGGCATAGTAATGCATTAAATATAAATTTATATACTGACTTGTTGACAGGTTGGCATAGTTACTGAATGGTTATTTGTGCATTAAAGATAAATATACAGACTGGTTACAGGTTGGCATAGTAATGCATTAAATATAAATATACTGACTGGTTACAGGTTGGCATAGTAATGCATTAAAGATAAATATACTGACTGATTACAGGTTGGCATAGCTGACTGGTTACAGGTTGGCATAGTAATGCATTAAAGATAAATATACAGATTGGTTACAGGTTGGCATAGTAATACATTAAATATAAATATACTGACTGGTTACAGGTTGGCATAGTAATGCATTAAAGATAAATATACAGATTGATTACAGGTTGGCATAGTAATACATTAAATATAAATATACTGACTGGTTACAATTGAATGCTGTTTAACGGCTCATCAACACAGTACAGGTTATTTAGAGCCGCCCCAGAGAGAGGGGAAGGATACATAGGAATCCGGGAACCTGCCCTACTCTTATTATCGAATAGATTCCTATGGTTCTTTAACGTGCTCGGAGGATAGACCGATACACGGGACCGCCCGGTTTACGTCCCCATCCGACGGACGAGGCTAAGGAAAAGTGTCTTGCCGGTTGGCATAGTAATGCATTAAAGATAAATATACAGATTGGTTACAGGTTGGCATAGTAATACATTAAATATAAATACACTGACTGGTTACATGACTGGTTACAGGTCAGTACAGTAATGCATTAAAGTTAAATATACTGACTGGTTATAGGTCGGTACAGTAATGCATTAAAGTTAAATATACTGACTGGTTACATGTTGGCATGGTAATGCATTAAAGATAAATATACTGACTGGATACATGTCGGCATGGTAATGCATTAAAGATAAATATACTGACTGGTTACATGTCGGCATAGTAATGCATTAAAGATAAATATACAGACTGATTTCATGTCGGCATGGTAATGCATTAAAGTTAAATATACTCGCATGGTAATGCATTCGTGATAAATATACTGACTGGTTACATGTCGGTATGGTAATGCATTATTGATAAATATACTGACTGGTTACAGGTTGGCCTAGTAATGCATTAAATATAAATATACTGACTGGTTACAGGTTGGCATATTAATACATTAAAGATAAATATACTGACTGGTTCCAGGTTGGCATAGTTACTGACTGGTTATTTGTGCATTAAAGTTAAATATACAGACTGGTTACATGTCAGCATGGTAATGCTTAATGATAAATATACTGACTGGTTACAGGTCAGTACAGTAATGCATTAAAGTTAAATATACTGACTGGTTATAGGTCGGTACAGTAATGCATTAAAGTTAAATATACTGACTGGTTACATGTTGGCATGGTAATGCATTAAAGATAAATATACTGACTGGATACATGTCGGCATGGTAATGCATTAAAGATAAATATACTGACTGGTTACATGTCGGCATAGTAATGCATTAAAAATAAATATACAGACTGGTTTCATGTCGGCATGGTAATGCATTAAAGTTAAATATACTGACTGGTTACATGTCAGCATGGTAATGCATTCGTGATAAATATACTGACTGGTTACATGTCGGTATGGTAATGCATTATTGATAAATATACTGACTGGTTACAGGTTGGCATAGTAATGCATTAAATATAAATATACTGACTGGTTACAGGTTGGCATAGTAATACATTAAATATAAATATACTGACTGGTTCCAGGTTGACATAGTTACTGACTGGTTATTTGTGCATTAAAGATAAATATACAGACTGGTTACATGTCGGCATAGTAATGCATTAAATATAAATATACTGACTGGTTACAGGTTGGCATAGTAATACATTAAATATAAATATACTGACTGGTTCCAGGTTGACATAGTTACTGACTGGTTATTTGTGCATTAAAGATAAATATACAGACTGGTTACATGTCGGCATGGTAATGCATTAAAGATAAATATACTGACTGGTTACAGGTTGGTACAGTAATGCATTAAAGATAAATATACTGACTAGTTACAGGTCGGCATGGTAATGCATTAAAGATAAATATACTGACTGGTTACTTGTCGGCATGGTAATGCATTAAAGATAAATATACTGACTTGTTACAGGTTGGTATTGTTATTCATTAAAGATAAATATACTGACCAGCTGACTGGTTACAGGTTGGTATTGTTATTCATTAAAAATAAATATACTGACTTGTTACAGGTTGGTATTGTTATTCATTAAAAATAAATATACTGACTTGTTACTGATTGGTCATTAAAGATAAATATACTGACTGGTTACAGATTGGTCATTAAAAATAGATATACTGACTGGTTACAGGTTGGTATTGTTATTCATTAAATATAAATATACTGACTTGTTACAGGTTGGTATTGTTATTCATTAAAGATAAATATACTGACTTGTTACAGGTTGGTATTGTTATTCATTAAAAATAGATATACTGACTTGTTACAGGTTGGTATTGTTATTCATTAAAGATAAATATACTGACTGGTTACAGGTTGGTATTGTTATTCATTAAATATAAATATACTGACTGGTTACAGGTTGGTATTGTTATTCATTAAAGATAAATATACTGACTTGTTACAGGTTGGTATTGTTATTCATTAAAGATAAATATACTGACTTGTTACAGGTTGGTATTGTTATTCATTAAAGATAAATATACTGACTTGTTACAGGTTGGTATTGTTATTCATTAAACATAAATATACTGACTTGTTACAGGTTGGTATTGTTATTCATTAAAGATAAATATACTGACTGGTTACAGGTTGGTATTGTTATTCATTAAAGATAAATATACTGACTTGTTACAGGTTGGTATTGTTATTCATTAAAGATAAATATACTGACTGGTTACAGGTTGGTATTGTTATTCATTAAATATAAATATACTGACTTGTTACAGGTTGGTATTGTTATTCATTAAAAATAAATATACTGACTTGTTACAGGTTGGTATTGTTATTCATTAAAAATAAATATACTGACTTGTTACAGGTTGGTATTGTTATTCATTAAATATAAATATACTGACTTGTGACAGGTTGGTATTGTTATTCATATACCATGTATACTGACTTGTGACAGGTTGGTATTGTTATTCATTAAATATAAATATACGGACTTGTTACAGGTTGGTATTGTTATTCATTAAAGATAAATATAGTTTTTAGATCACCTGAGCCGAAGGCTCAAGGTGATCTATTGGGATCACTCTTCGTCCGTCGTCCGTCGTCCGTCGTCCGTCCGTCCGTCGTCGTTAACTTTTCTTCAAACAACTTCTTCTCAGAAACCGCTTGGCTAATTTTGACTAAACTTCACATGGATGATCCTTAGATGAATGCTTTTTAGATTTGTTAAAATTAGGTCAGCGCGAAATCTAAGATGGCCGCCATTGCCATATATGGTCGAAACCTTAAAAAATCTTCTTCTCCAGAACCGCAGGACAGATTTCAAAAGTTTTTCTTTTAAAATGATCGCCAACGCCTAGACTATCAAGTTTGTTCAAATAAAGTCCCCGGGGTCAAAAATGGCCGTGCCCCGGGGATCCAAAGTTTGTATATTGAGATTTTGCATGTTTTTCATATAGACATATAGGAAAAAACTTTAAAAAATCTTCTTCTCTGAAACCACAAGGCACAGAGCTCTCATGTATTACATGTAGCATCAACTTATGGTCCTCTACTAAGTTTGTTCAAATGGTGACCCTGGGGTCAAATTTGTCCCCGCCCCGAGGAGTCACAGTTTTACATAGACTTATATAGGAAAACAAAATAAAAAATCTTCTTCTCGGAAACTACAAGAGCCAGAGGTTTAATGTTTTGCATTTACTATAAGCATATGATTCTTGAGCAAGTTTGTTGAAATGGTGACCCTCGGGTCACATTTGACCCCGCCCCAAGGGTCACATGTTTTGCATAGACATGTATAGGGAAAAACTTAAAAAATCTTCTTCTCTGAAACTGCAAGAGCCAGAGGTTTAATGTTTTGCATTTGCTATAAGCTTATGGTCCTCTACCAAGTTTGTTCAAATGGTGACCCAGGGGTCACATTTGGCCCCACCCCGGGGGTCACAGTTTTACATAGGCTTGTATATGGAAAAGCTGAAAACAATCTTCTTCTCGGAAACCACAAGAGCCAGAGGTTTAATATTTTGCATTTACTATAAGATTATAGTCCTTTACCAGGTTTGTTCAAATGGTGACCCTGGGGTCACATTTGGCCCTGCCCCCGTGGGTCACAGTTTTACATAGACTTGTATAGGGAAAAACTTAAAAAATCTTCTTCTCTGAAACTACAAGAGCCAGAGGTTTAACATTTTGCATTTACTATAAGATTATGGTCCTTTACCAAGTTTGTTCTATTGGTGACCCTGGGGTTACATTTGGCCACGCCCCAGGGGTCACATGTTTTACATAGACTTGTATAGGGAAAAACTTAAAAAATCTTCTTCTCCGAAACTGCTTGAGCCAGATGTTCAATATATTGCATTTGATATAAGCTTATAGTCCTCTACCAAGTTTGTTCAAATGGTGACGCTAGGGTTACATTTGACCTCACCCCAGGGGTCACATGTTTTACATAGACTTGTATAGGGAAAAACTTAAACAATCTTCTTCTCTGAAACTGCTTGAGCCAGATGTTCAATATTTTGCATTTTCTACAAGCTTATGATCCTTTACCAAGTTTGTTCAAATGGTGACCCTGGTGTCAAATTTGGCCCCGCCCCGGGGGTCACAGTTTTACATAGACTTATATAGGATTTTTTTTAAAATCTTCTTCTCTGAAACTACAAGAGCCAGAGGTTTAATATTTTGCAATTACTATAATCTTATGGTCCTTTACCAAGTTTGATCAAATGGTGACCCTGGGGTCATATTTGGCCCCGCCCCCGCGATCACAGTTTAACATAGACTTGTATAGGGAAAAATTAAAAAAATCTTCTTCTCTGAGACTGCAAGAGCCAGAGGTTTAATATTTTGCATTTACTATGCACTTATGGTCCTTTACCAAGTTTATTAAAATAGTGACCTGGGTCACATTTGGCTCTGCCCCAGGGGTCTTATGTTTTACATAGACTTGTATAGGGAAAAACTTAAAAAATCTTCTTCTCTGAAACCACAAGGCACACAGCTCTCATATATTACATGTAGCCCTTGGGTCACATTTGGCCATGCCCCAGAGATTACACCTTCATTTTGTCTTTGATCTTTACCAAACTTTGTCAGTGTCTTTATTTCAATGTTGGTAAACAACAGAGGCCACATTTCTTGAACAATCTTAACCAAACTTGCACAGATTGTATATGAGGCCTAATAAAAAAACATGTGTGTTTCCGGTTTCCCGACCGTCCCTACTTTATCACCGCCGACCCTAAATATTTTTAGCGGAAAAAAAAAAAAAAAAAATTTTTTTTTATTCAAATGATAATTTTATTAGCCAGAGTTGTTAAGCATCTAATCTGGATTGCAAAGGTTATCAAAAAGTTGCCTTAGTACGAAAATGGCATAATATATGCAAACAATATATATAAAAATAATATCTAAAAAAACAACTTTTTCCTACCTACCTACCCTAACTTTTTGACAGGGTGAAACCAGAAACACACAAGTTTTTTTTTTAGGCCTGATCATAAGATTTCGAAGAAGTTCGATAATGGACAATTACTCAGGTGATCGATATAGGGCCATCTTGGCCCTCTTGTTTTTAAAGACCTTGAAATGTTCAAAGATGACAAATTAGACAAACAAATTGCAATAAGCAACTCTGAACAGTAAGTTCTCTATAAAAGATGATTTTATTGATCTTATTTTCTATCGTAAAGTTGATGAATATTCAGGATAAAGTTCAGACTTACATGGTAGCCTGTTTGTGTGAAGGCTAATACAACAACTAGAGGAGGGCCAATAACTCTGAGAATCTAGATTTACTGTCAATAATCTATCGATTATTGCTCAGTGATTTAAGTTTATTGTTAGTCTAAGTTTCTCAGATGTTAATCTAACTTGATGAAGCATAAACTTACACATTCTGTTGAAAACCTATTGATTCTAAACTATGGTCAATGACTTGAAGTATAGTGACTAAATTATTTAAACAGTCGATAACATGTTGAATACTTAGATATTTACCTGAAAGTATAATACACCTAGTTGTGAGTGATAAAATTAGTTAATCAATTACAAATCTTATTTTCTTGACTGAACATCTCAGTTTTTAGTGTTACTGGCCGAAGGCATGAGTTGTCCATCGTCCATCCAACCGTTAACTTTTTCTTGATGGCACTCTAGCCCCTCCAATTTTCATCCAATCTTAACCAAACTTACACAATAGTTATACATCTATAAGATCTCTGACAAGTTATTGAACCAGCCAGATGTAGTTATCTGCTCTTGAATTGGTAAAAATGCATAATTTTGCCTTTTGGGCACTCTTACCCCAAACTTACACAGCACTTTAGTTATTTATCCATAAGATCTCGGATGAGTTCTGAACTAGCCAGATTTGATTGCTAATACATGTAGTTGCTTTATCTGCCTTTGAATTGGCAAAAATGCATCATTTTGCTTTGTCAGCACTCAACGCTAGCCCCTCCATATTTTATCCGATCTTACCAAACTTACATAGTAGTTATATTACCATAACATCTCAAACCAGCCAGATTCAGTCCATAATAGCTGAGTTATGGCCCTTGAATTATTGGAAAAATATTCATAAATTGGCTTTGTTACTGTAACTTTAATTAATTTTCCATCTGATTTTAAGCAAACTTTCACAGAATATATATTATATAATTAGATCTTGGACAAGTATCTGATGGTATTAAGTGAGTTATCTGCCCTTAAATTAGCAAGAATGTCATAGTTAGCCTTGTTATTCTTGATTTTATACTTACTAATTTTAGTTAGATAACATGTTTTTAAAAAAAAATCCAAGAAATTATATAAATTAACATTATTTCAGGTAAAAAGTTGATGTATCTGAAGCGTCACATCCGTTCCCACACCGGGGAGAGACCCTATGCCTGTAAGGTGTGTGACATGAGGTTCTCCGCCTTGAACGGTCTCAACAGACACAACAAGGTACATACCAACACTAAGCCCTGCGTTTGCACTTTCTGCGGCAAGTCGTTCACGAATAATTGGAACCTGAAGACGCACGAGAGACAACATACTGGTGACACACCCTACAAGTGTGAGCAATGTGGCATGGGCTTCAAACAGAACGTTCTTGTGAAACTACACATGAAGTCGCACCATCCATATTTGTGATTTGTGGGCTTCAAACAGAACGTTCTTGTGAAACTACACATGAAGTCGCACCATCCATATTTGTGATTTGTGGGCATCAAACAGAATGTTCCAATGAAACTACATATGAAATGGCACCATCCATATTTGTGATTTGTGGGCATCAAACAGAATGTTCCAATGAAACTACATATGAAATGGCACCATCCATATTTGTGATTTGTGGGCATCATACAAAATGCTCTTGTGAAACTATACATGAAATCGCACCATCCATATTGTGATTTGTGGACATCAAACAGAAGGTTCTTGTGAAACTACACATGAAATCGCACCATCCATATTTGTGATTTGTGGGCTTCAAACAGAATTTGCATGTCACACCAGGGCTTTTTTTCCTTCATAAACAGAGGCTAATATACAACCCCTTCCCCTAGGGAAATAACCTATTTTTTCCCCCTCTTTCGCTTCGAAATTCCCCTAATCAAGGATAAAAAAAAGAAGAAATATTTCCCCCTCTTACTTTCTAATTATTGTTATGTCTTGGATACATGTTTAGAAGATTTTTTTTTCTAAAATGTATTTTTTTCACCTTTTTCTGAAAAAAAATGCCCCAAAAGCATGACCCACTTGGCATAGATTGGCCCTTAGCATGTATTAGCAAATCATTTTGCACACCATGTTTGCATCTTTGCACACCCAAGTCTTCAATTTCTGTCAAATACACTGTTCCTCCTATATCTCGAAATTGCACTATCTTTCCCCATTTATCTCGAAAACCATTCTCTTTTTCCCCCTATTGAAGGGCCAGGGCCTCTTCCCCTATTCCCGAAAAAAAGCCCTGCACACATCTGTGGTTCAAGGATCCAAACAGAATGTTCTCTTGAAAATGCATGCGAGTAAATGGGCTTGAAACATGTAACTGCATGTGGAGTCACACCAATTGGGAGTAGAATTTTACTCAGAAACGTATCCTTTCTTTAATTCGGCACGAATGTTTTGCTGATTTTTCATGCGTCTGTGTAAGTTTTACCGATAATGCTGGGACGACTTCTGGTTACTCATTACCACGTGTTTTTGTGCCCGCTATGGGTTTTTAATGGGAGTTTTAGTACAAAATGTCACACTTTACACTATCCCTAAATAATTCTACATTTTCAGGAAAATAACGCTAATGAAATAATTACATAAAATGATGAATTATGCTTAAAATATCAAAAAATGAAAATACTTTATTAAATGTTTTTTTGAGATGGTAATTTTATAATTTAATTCAAATGGCGGCAGGTAGGCAATAACAAATACAAATATTTCAATAGGCTCATTTAATTGAATTGAATGTTGTTTAACGGCTCATCAACACAGTTATTTAGTGCCGCCCCGGAAAGAGGGGAAGGATACATAGGAATCCGGGAACTGTGCCCTACTCTTATTATCAAATAGATTCCTATGGTTCTTTAACGTGCTCGGAGGATAGACCGATATCGCCCGGTTTAAATACTTTGTTCTTAAACTACGAATCAAGGTTTAATTTAAATGGACCCAGTACGGATGTCTTGAAGGATCAAGCATTAAAATTATCACCATGGTTTTATTACTCCAGTATCATTTTGACTACAAAGCAGCTTGGAGGTAATTAAAATTTTAGTTTTCGATTTGTCTTCTATGCTATTTTTAAATATATTATTGGTGCAATATAATTAACGATTAGTAAGATGTAAAAACAACTTGCTATGAATATTATTAATAATGATTTTCAAATATGCAAGTTATGTAGAAAAAACAATGGGGCGCCGCAAGTTTTTAAGAAATCAAGATTACCGTACATGTACATATCAATATGCTTTTGTTAGACCCTCTTGGTCGGGTGCTTTAATTTTGTTTATATTTTATGTAATTTGTATTGTAAAATGTATTTCACATGTGACAATTTGCTTTATCACATAACATGTCTTCTGGGAGTGTATTAAAACCATGACTTATTTATCATAATACACCAGTGTATTACATATATGCAAATAAGAACCAAAATCACTATGTTCATTTACAGTAAAACTTTTAGCCCCAGCTATGTACATGGTATATCATATGATACATTCAGACAGGCCTGACTATTTTGGTTTGGTGTCGTATTATTTGCAAAGAGAATGCGTTGCAGCCGCTTAACATAGCTGACTTCATGTAAACAACCAAACGATGTAATGATTCATCTTAAAAATTGGCGCTATGTTAAAGGTAAATTTTAACATCATTTAAGTGAACGTTTCATGTCGTAGTTGTGTAACGGGAAATATAGAATCTTACATTCCTGTCTGTGTATGTTTAATAAACCGTAATTCAAGGTTAGATTTTGTCTATTACTAGATACCAAATGCTGAACAGCTTTCAAACGGCATGCACATTTGCATCTACATGACAGCAAAACATTACTACCAAAGGTAGGTCAATATGAATGACCTTAACCTACTGTTTGCCCTTCGTTAATTTATATTAAAATACATTACTGCGGTACCAAAATCCGTCCAGCTTTCAAATTTCTTTCACTGAAATCTACATGACAGACACGTGTTCCTATGGAAAGGAGGAATGATGTTCTATTTTTAGCTCTACTGGCCAAGGGCCAGCAGAGCTTATGGGATGGTGTGTAGTCCGTCTTCCGTCGTCCGTCGTCCGTCCGTTAACTTTTCTTCATACAACTTCTCCTCAGAAACCGCTTGGCTAATTTTGACCAAACTTCACATGAATGATCCTTAGATGAATGCTTTTTAGATTTGTTAAAATTAGGTCAGCGCTACGTCCAAGATAGCTGCCATTACCATATATGGTCGAAACCTTAAAAAATCTTCTTCTCCAGAACCGCTGGACAGATTTCAACAGTTTTTCTTTTAAAATGATCGCCTACGCCTAGACTATCAAGTTTGTACAAATAAAGTCCCCGGGGTCAAAAATGCCCGTGCCCCGGGGGTCCAAAGTTTGTATATTTAGGTTTTGCATGTTTTTCATATAGACATATAGGAAAAAACTTTAAAAAATCTTCTTCTCTGAAACCACAAGGCGCAGAGCTCTCATGTATTACATGTAGCATCAGCTTATGGTCCTCTGCTAAGTTTGTTTAAATGGTGACCCTGGGGTCAAATTTGTCCCCACCCCGGGGGTCACAATTTTACATAGACTTATATAGGATTTTTGAAAAAAAAAATCTTCTTCTCGGAAACTACAACAGCCGGAGGTTTGATATTTTGCATTTACTATAAGCTTATGGTCCTTTACCAAGTTTGTTCAAATGGTGACCCGAGGGTCACATTTGGCCCCGCCCCAAGGGTCACATGTTTTACATAGACATGTATAGGGAAAAACTTAAAAAATCTTCTTCTCTGAAACTGCAAGAGCCAGAGGTTTAATATTTTGCATTTGCTATAAGCTTGTGGTCCTCTACCAAGTTTGTTCAAATGGTGACCCAGGGGTCACATTTGGCCCCACCCCGGGGGTCACAGTTTTACATAGGCTTGTATAGGCAAAAATGAAAAAAAATCTTCTTCTCTGGAACCACATGGCACAGAGCTCTCATGTATTACATGTAGCATCAGCTTATGGTCCTCTACTAAGTTTGTTCAAATGCTGACCCTGGGGTCAAATTTGTCCCCGCCCGAAGGGTCACAGTTTTACATAGACTTATATAGGATCTTTTTTTTTTAAAAATCTTCTTCTCGGAAACTACAACAACCCGAGGTTTGATATTAAACATTTATTATAAGCTTATGGTCCTTTACCAAGTTTGTTCAAATGGTGACCCTGGTGTCACATTTTGCCCCGCCCCGGGGTCACAGTTTTACATAAATGCTTGTATAGGGAAAAACTGAAAAAAAATCTTCTTCTCTGGAACTGCAACAGCTTAAGGTTTAATATCTTGCATTTGCTATAAGCTTATGGTCCTTTACCAAGTTTGTTCAAATTGTGACCCTTGGGTCACATTTGACCCCGCCTCAAGGGTCACATGTTTTACATAGACATGTATAGGGAAAAACTTAAAAAATCTTCTTCTCTGAAACTGCAAGAGCCAGAGGTTTAATATTTTGCATTTGCTATAAGCTTATGGTCTTCTACCAAGTTTGTTACTTAGGCTTGTATAGGCAAAAGCTTCTTTTTTCTTTTTTTTTTAGTTTTTAATTTGATTTATTTTTTATTTTATTTTTCAATTGCAATTTTTTATTTTGTTTTTTTTTAATTGTTTAATTTTTTTTTAATTTTTTTTTTTTTTTTTTATTTATTTATTTTTTTTTTTAATTTTTTTTTTTTTTATAAATATTTTCATTATCTTTTTAATTACTTGACACTTACTTTAAAATTTCTTGTCGGCGCTACTCATCCTAAATGCCTTGTTGAATTTCGACGAAACTTGGCAGGAAGCATCGGTAAGATGTCTAGTTGTGCATATCACGCTTTTGTTCCAGTTCGCTGATTTTTGACGGAGTTATGGCCCTTTGACATTTTTATTTTAAATTTCTTGTCGGCGCTTCTCCTTAAACGGCTTGTTGGATTTCTACGAAATTTGGCAGGAAGCTTCAGTAGGATGTCTAGTTGTGCCAAGCGCGGTATATCAATGAAATCTTGGACAATTTCGAAAACTAGCTAGATCTTGTAAGTAATAACAGAGTTATGGCCCTTGATTTGTTAAATCTATAGGAGAAGAGAGCTATATCTAGCTATATCTATCTAAATCTATAAGAGCTGTTTTAGCCAGTAGAGCGTCCACAGGCCCTCTTGGGCCTCTTGTTTTACTTAACGATGTTAATTTACATTTTAAGTTCTACATGAAAGTTTTTATGAAGTCACTTTCAAACGAGTTTTTTTTTTATAAAAACAGATGTCTCCCCCACTGCACAACCTAGTTAAAATAAGTTTGATGTGGATAGAGCGCAACCTTGTTAAGTGAAAAAGTCGAAAGGCTGTAATTTCGTCAAATATCAATTAACCGGAACACAAACACGATATGCACAACTGGACATTATACCGATGTTCAGCAAAATCCAACAGGTGGTTTAGGAGGAGGAGCGGCGACAACAAATTTAAAGTGAAAACATCAAAGGGCCATAATTCCGTCAAAAATCATGAACGCAATATGCACAACTTGACATTATACCGATGCTTCCTGTAAATTGTCGGCGAAATCCAACACGCGGTTTAGGAGGAGTAGTGGCGACAACATTTGTGACAGACGACCGGAACACAAACGCGATATGCACAACTATAGTCTATATAAATGACCTTCACATGTTTCGCTCTTCAATTACATTAACCCGTTGTGGTTGCCGGGGTAGAATACAACCACTGCAATCTCACAAACATACCATCACATGCAAAGGGGTACGTTGGCATTGGCGTCGGCATCCCACATCAAGGTTTGCATGTAAGCTGTGTTTACAAGTCTAATTTGTCTCTTGCATTTCTTATCCTAGCACAACCTAATTTGGCCATATACTTCTTTATAGCATTATCTTAAGGGCTTAAATAATTTTGGTTCCTATAACCTATGGGCTCCTATGGAACCCAAATTATGATAGTCCTTAAATTGTGTCCCATTTCACATCAAATTGTGCGTGTAAGCTGTGTTTACAAGTCTATATCTCTTACATTTCTTATCCTAGCACAACCAAATTTAGCCATAAGCTTCCTTATAGCATTGTCTTAAGGACTGCTTAAGTAATTTTGGTTCCTGTAAATCCTGGGCTCCCTTGGAACCCAAATTATGATAGCCCTTAAAATGTATCTCATTTCACATCAAATTTTACGTGTAAGCAGCGTTAACAGGTCTATATTACATTTTCTTGTCCTAGCTCTACTAAATTTGGAATTGGTTTCCTTTTAGTGTGTTGTAAAGGGTTGCGTAAGCAATTTTGTCTTCTACAAGTTCTGAGCTCCCATGGAACCCAAATTGGGATGGTAAAATGTGCAATAAAGGCAGATCAAGGTTTGAGTGTAGGCTGTTGTATATATCTATATCTCTTAAAATATTTTTCTTATGTCACCGAAATTTTAGTTTGGGATTTCTTATAGCATTATTCATCTTATTCATACTTCACCCATATTGGGGCATGGGCTCCCCACTCCCCTCCCACCCCGCCATCCCCCATCACCTCCACAAACCGAAACGTTGTTTTTTGTTTTTCTATATATTTCTGTGTTGTTTTGATCAATTCTTACACATATAGCTATGTTGCACGCAATCATTTACATATAAAACAATTTAGATTAAATTCAGATACACTGATGAAATATCAATAAAAAAAAAATGATTTGAATGTTGTTTAACGGCTCATCAACACAGTACAGGTTATTTAGAGCCGCCCCAGAGAGAGGGGAAAGATACATAGGAATCCGGGAACCTGCCCTACTCTTATTATCGAATAGATTCCTATGGTTCTTTAACGTGCTCGGAGGATAGACCGATACACGGGACCGCCCGGTTTACGTCCCCATCCGACGGACGAGGCTAAGGAAAAGTGTCTTGCCCAAGAACACGCCGACGGAACACAGTGGCACCACGGAGGATTGAACCCGGGGCCTCCGGTTACAAATCCGCCGCGCTACCGACTGCGCCAAAAAAAAATGAATTGAGGCCACAATAAAAAATTGCCAAATTCTCATCACCTCCCTCCTTACTATAATTTGCATGAGATTCTAACAAATTTTTTATATCAATCTCATTAAAATCATATCCTAATTACGCTTTGATACTCTCCGCTATAGGAACTGACCACACGCCCCTGTAGTCGCGTCATATTGAGCTTTCATCTAATCAATATTCATGAGAAGAACTAAATTCAACCAATGAAATTGCATGTTTCATATGCACTTCAGATTACGACAAAAAAATCCACATAAACACAGATCTATATCCGAATAAAGATAAAGTCTTCGTGTGTTATTGCAGGATAATTTCAAAGAAATGCACTAAATGGCATGTTTTATATCGATACGAAGAAAATCATGGGCGCTGCCATGTGTGTTTTGAAAATATATATTGCATAGAAATTATTACGATATTCATACTCTAAATAGTAATCCATAGTACGTCTGGCCCACTTAGCTCAGTTAATAGCCCTCTTGACTGTTTACCTGCAAGTGTCCATTTAGTGTGGGTTCAATCCCAAGAATCGGTAAAAAAGAATTGTACCGCTATTAAATTCCGTCGAGCAATCTTTTCTTTCTTTTTTTTTTCAGTAAATATTCAATAATGGTTGGTGTATTATGTTTGTCAACATGTGTTTTATAAGCTAAAAGTTACGGACATTGTCTCTTTCAATACCGAGCGTAGACTGCTCCACGGCATTTTAATGAAACGAGACATGCGCAGTGAAACAGTCTATTCGAACAATTTTATAGGCTGAAATCTGATTGGCTAATCGTAAGGTCATTCGGACGCGACCTGCAATGGAACCTTGTCAGATCCTTGCAGTGTAGAGTATCGTAGCGTTATAAAGGGTCTGATTATAATGAGATTGTTTTATATCGTCCCGAGTTTCTATACCCGCCCCCAACCCCACCCCCACATTGTTTTAGCCTTGTTTTCTGATGGTATATACTGGCTATATAATTTATTATTCTCTGAAAAATCGAATAATCGAGCTGCGCTGTTCTCCGACAGCTCTTGTTTATCATGCTCATTCAAGGTCTTTATCATGCATCGTGGCTTCATCGTAAATGGAGTATCTACTATTATAATAGAATTTGCAGTTCTGCAGGTAAGAACTATCTAGGCCCATTCTCCATATTTTATCTTGATGTAAATGGAGGATCAGCCTGACACGTTCATTCCTGTTAGGTGCCATATAACCTTTCATGTGTTGCGCCTTCAAACCCAGTTCAATTTATATTACATTAAAATTAGTTTAAAATTCTGTTGTTTTTTAGCTCGACTGATCAAAGTTCAGCAGAGCTTATGCCGTGGTGTGGCGTCCGTCTGTCCATCCGTCTGTTTACTTTTTCTGTGGCGATTATTCCTCTGAAACTACTTGATGGATTTTCATGAAACTTCGCAGGAATATTGCTCTAGATGTCTAGTTGATTCTTGCAAAAATTCAGGTCGGCCGGAAATTCAAGATGGTGCCACGGCTAAATTAGATTTTAAAAATCCGATTTTGTGGCGACTACTTTTCAAAAACCGTGGTATCGATTTGGAACCTTTACCAAAAGGACTGGCACGACAGGTAGTTGGTCTTTACCAACGTTTATTTTGATTGGATGTCAAACATGGCCGCCAGTGGCCATCTTTGTTTACAAGAGTTATATAGGAAATACCTGTGGCGACTACTTCTCTGAAACTACTTGATGGATTTCATGGAACTTGACAGGAATGTTGCTCTTGACGTCTAGTTGATCCTAGAAAACTCTTAGATTGGTAGGAAATTCAAGATGGCCACCACTGCTAAAAATAGATTTTAAAAATGCGACTGACGACTGCTTCTCCATGGTTCGCACAGACTTGAAAAGGCCCTAAATTTTGATGAGTTGCTTGAAAAGGCCCTAAATTGCATGTCAGGCCCTAAAAAGTCCCTAAATTTACTCTATACGGCCCTAAAAATTAGTTTTGGTGGCCCTAAATTTCATTTCGCACATTATTTGGGCTGTCAAGGTGTTGTTGCTTCTAAAAATAGAATGAATTCAAGAACGACAACTCCTACGAAATTTCTAAAAATAGAATGAATTCAAGAACGACAACTCCTACGAAATTAGATTTGTACTATTGTACATCGTACTCAGTTTGATTCATACTCGGTTATATTTCAGAGGGGAAGTTATTAGCCAGCCAACGACTGAGCCAACTGTGCAGCCATTTTTTGCACGGCCGTTTTTGAAAAAATCGCGGCCAATATTTGTGTGAGTGGGTGGGGTAAAATTAAAAAAAAAAATTCAGAAAAAAAAAATTCATTTTTTTTCTTGTATAGTAATATAATTTTTTCTTTTTTCTTTTTTTTTAAATTTGTGTTATTAATGTTTGATTAGTATTTAAATGTTGTTTTTTCTAGTATAGTAATATATATATATATATTATTTTTTTTTTTTTTAAATTTGTGTTTTAATGTTTGATTAGTATTTAAATGATGTTTTGTTTTTTTCTGAAAAATTCAAGTGTAAGTCTAAGCTACTCCCGAATACCTGTGGACAAGGCCACAGAGCTGAAAACTTTTTTAATCTTAGGTAGGTCCAGGTTTATTGGCTATAAATACAGTAAAACCCAGCTAATGCAACCGCTTACAATATACACATTTAGTTTTTTTTTTTTACAGGTGACTGCTTAATGCAGCACTATAGTTTGCAGAAAGCTATTAGAGGAGCTTTCTACAATACTATCATGCTGCATTAAGCTGCCACCTATCTTCTTGTAGGGGTCACTTTAGAGGGGTTTTACTGTAGCAGTCATGAAGCAGGAATTTTAGTCAAACGCATAATTATGCTATAAATATAATAGCGAAAATGTCCCTAATAAAGGCCCTAAAAAGGCCCTAAATTTAGGTTTGAAAAGTCTGTATGAACCATGTTCTCAAAACCGTATTAGTGATATTGAATTGAAACCTTTACCAAAATGACTGGTGCGACATATACTTGGTCCAAACCAAGATTCGTTTTGATTCGATGTGAAACCTGGCCGGCAACGGCTATCTTTGTTTACATAGATTTATATAGGAAAAACTTGTGGCGACTACTCAATTCAAGATGGCCGCCAACACTAAATATATATTTTAAAAATGCGATTTTGTGACGACTACTTCTCAAAAACCGTAAGTGATATTTATTTGGAACCGTTACCAAAATGACTGGCACGACCTGTAGTTGATCCTAAAAAAAGTTCATTTTGATTGGATGTCAAACATGGCCTCAGTGGCCATCTTTCTTTACATGGAGTTATATAGGAAAAACTTGTGGCGACTACTCCTCTGAAACCACTTGAAGGATTTCATGAAACTTAATAGAACTGTTGCTCTTGATGTCTAGTTGATCCTAGCAAAATTTCAGGTCGGATGGAAATTCAAGATGGCCACCACGGCTAAAAATAGATTTTAAAAATGTGATTTTGTAGGGACTACTTCTCAAAAAACATAAGTGATATTGATTTGGAACCTTTACCAAAATGACTGCCATGGCCTGTACTGTAGTTGGTCCTAACCAAAGTTCATTTTGATTTGGACGTCAAACATGGACACCAGTGACCATCTTTGTTTACATAGCGTTATATAGGAAAACTTGTGGCGACTACTCCGCTGAGACTACTTGAAGGATTTTCATGAAACTTAACAGAATTGTTGCTCTTGTTGTCTAGTTGATCATAGCAAAATTTCATGTCGGACGGAAATTCAAGATGGCCGTCATGGCTAAAATTAGATTTTTAAAAACAATTTTGTAGCAACTACTTCTTGAAAACTACAAGTGATATTGATATTGGACTTTTTCTAAAATGATCAGCATGACATGATGTTGGTCCTTGTTGCAAATTATTTTGATTCAACATTAAACATGGCTTCCAATGGTCATCTTTGTTTACATAGAGTTATATAGTAAAAACTTGTAGCAACTACTCGACAGGTTTTCATGAAACTTCACAGGAATGATGATCTAGCTATCAAAACCTCAGTAGAGCGTCAAGGTCATTGACCTCTTGTTTTAAAAGGCCATTCAGCATTATTGTTTTAAATGCTTACATCTGCATGACAACAACACATGTAGGTCAGTTTGAATGACATTGACCTACTTTGTTCATTCAGTCCATTTGACACACATTTATCATTGTTTCAAACTTTAAAACACATTATACACACATAATTATACATGACTGCAGCATGTTCAATTGTAAATAGGCCAATGTGAATGACCTTCACCTACTTTGACACTGTTATGTCGCCTGCGTAGCATGGCAGACTCTTAGGGGATCACTTTGTCTGCCGTCGTCCGTCGCACTTTAAACCTCAACATGACCTTTGCCGTAATTTAAAAAGTATTTGACCTATGTCCATAAAACTTCACACTCATCTTTTTTTCTTTCTTTTTTTCTCCTCCGTTATCTTCTGATAACACATTTATTCAGATATCTTAATTCATATTATCTGATACATAATTATTATAGATAATTTATAAAATGAGTTTTGGTGTGTTTTTTATATGTACCAATTAAATAAAAAATATATAATAATATATAATATACAAAGTCATGTACATATGGGAACAGAAGACTCACTAAGTTTTCTGAACTTGAAGTACAGATGGGCAATTTTTGGGATGGCGAGTTGTCTGTCGTCCGTTAACTTTTTCTCATTAAGACCATAAGGCCTTCATTTTTCATCTGATCTTTACCAAACTTTACCAGATTTGTTTACTTCTTCTTTTTTATCATTATTTTATATTATTTTGTTAAAAAAAATGTTGTTGTTGTTTTTTTTGTTTTTAGCTCTACTGGCCAAGGGCCAGCAGAGCTTATGGGATGGTGTGTTGTCCGTCTTCCGTCGTCCGTTCCGTCGTCCGTTCGTCCGTCGTCCCGTCCCGTTAACTTTTGCTTGTGTTCACTCTAGAGGCCACATTTCTGATGCAATCATCAAGAAACTTTGTCAGAATGTTTGTCTCAATGAAATCTCGGTCAAGTTCGAAAATGGGTCATGTGGGGTCAAAAACTAGGTCACTAGGTCAAATATTGGAAAAACCTTGTGTACACTCTAAAGGCCATATTTTTGACCCAAGCTTGATGCAACTTTGTCAGAATGTTTGTCTTAATTATATCTTGGTCAGGTTTGAAAATGGGTCACATGGGGTTAAAAACTAGGTCACTAGGTCAAATACTTGAAAAACCTTGTGTACACTCTAGAAGCCGTATTTCTGATCCAATCTTGATGAAACTTTGTCAAAATGTTTGTCTTAATTATATCTTGGTCAAGTTCAAAAATGGGTCACATGGTTTTAAAAACTAGGTCACTAGGTCAAACTTTGGAAAAAACCGTGTGTACACTCTAGAGGCCATATTTTTGACCTGATCTTGATGAAACTTTGTCAGAATGTTTGTCTTAATGAAATCTCGGTCAAGTTCAAAAATGGGTCATGTGGGGTCAAAAACTAGGTCACTAGGTCAAATACTTGAAAAAACTTGCGTACACTCTAGAGGTCATATTTGTTACCCAATCTTGTTGAAACTTTGTCAAATTGTTTATCTTAATTATATCTTGACCAAGTTCGAAATTGGTCACATGAAGTTAAAAACTAGGTCACTAGGTCAAATATTGGAAAAACCCTGTGTAGACTCTAGAGACCATATTTTTGACCCGAGCTTGATGCAACTTTGTCAGAATGTTTATCTTAATTGTTTGTCTCAATGAAATCTCGGTCAAGTTCGAAAATGGGTCATGTGGGGTCAAAAACTAGGTCACTAGGTCAAATATTGGAAAAACCTTGTGTACACTCTAAGAGGCCATATTTTTGACCCGAGCTTGATGCAACTTTGTCAGAATATTTGTCTTAATTATATCTTGGTCAGGTTTGAAAATGGGTCACATGGGGTTAAAAACTAGGTCACTATGTCAAATACTTGAAAAACCTTGTGTACACTCTAGAAGCCGTATTTCTGACCCAATCTTGATGAAACTTTGTCAAAATGTTTGTCTTAATTATATCTTGGTCAAGTTCAAAAATGGGTCACATGGTATTAAAAACTAGGTCACTAGGTCAAATATTGGAAAAACCGTGTGTACACTCTTTGTCAAAATGTTTGTCTTAATTATATCTTGGTCAAGTTCAAAAATGGGTCACATGGTGTTAAAAACTAGGTCACTAGGTCAAACTTTGGAAAAACCGTGTGTACACTCTAGAGGCCATATTTTTTACCCGATCTTGATGCAACTTTGTCAGAATGTTTGTCTTAATTATATCTTGGTCAAGTTTGAAAATGGGTCACATGGGGTTAAAAACTAGGTCACTAGGCGAAATACTTGAAAAACCTTGTGTACACTCTAGAAGCCGTATTTCTGACCCAATCTTGATGAAACTTTGTCAAAATGTTTGTCTTAATTATATCTTGGTCAAGTTCAAAAATGGGTCACATGTGTTAAAAACTAGGTCACTAGGTCAAACTTTGGAAAAACCGTGTGTACACTCTAGAGGCCATATTTTGACCCGATCTTGATCCAATTTTGTCAGAATATTTGTCTCAATTATAGCTTGCTAAAGTTCGAAAATGGGTCACACAGGGTCAAAACTAGGTCACTAGTACACTCTAGAGGCCATATTTCTGACCCGATCTTGATGAAACTTTGTCGAAATGTTGTCTTAATTATATTTTGGTCAAGTTCGAAAATGGGTCCCATGGGGTCAAAAACTAGGTCACTAGGTCAAATACTTGAAAAACCTTGTGTACACTCTAGACACCATGTAGTACGACTCGATTCATCAATGGTATAACAGCCAGTAGAGCGTTCACAAGGCCCTCTTGGGCCTCTTGTTTTTAAATATAGATTGATTGTTTTTATTTTTGTTAGTGTTTTTAGCTCTACTGATCAGAGATCAGCAGAGCTTATGCCGTGGTGCGGCGTCCGTCGTCCGTCTGTCTGTCCGTCTGTCCGTCTGTCCGTCCGTCTGTCTGTCCGTAAACTTTTTTTGTAGCGACTACTCCTCTGAAACTACTGAATGGATTTTCAAGAAACTTTACAGAAATGTTGCCCATGAAGTCTAGTTGATCCTAGCAAAAATTCATGTTGATGTGAAATCCAAGATGGCCGCCAGATCTAAAAATAGGTTTTTAAAAAACAAGTTTGTAGCGACTTCTTCATGAAAACTATAAGTGATATTGATATGGGACTTTTTCTAAAATGATCAGCATGACATGATGTTGGTCCTTGTCGAAAATCGTTTTGATTCGACGTTAAACATGGCTGCCAGCGGCCATCTTTGTTTACATAGAGTTATATAATGAAAACTTGTAGCGACTACTCCTCTGAAACTACTTGACGGATTTTCATGAAACTTCACAGGAATGTTGCTCTTGATGTCTAATTGATCCTAGCAAAATTTCAGGTCGGCCGGAAATTCAAGATGGCCGCCACGGCTAAAAATAAATTTTCAAAATACAAGTTTGTAGCGACTACTTCTTGAAAACTATAAGTGATATTGATATGGGACTTTTTCTAAAATGATCATCATGATATGGTGTTGGTCCTTGTCAAAAATCGTTTTGATTCAACGTTAAACATGGCTGCCAGCAGCCATCTTTGTTATCATACAGTTATATAGTAAAAACTTGTAGCGACTACTCCTTTGAAACTACTTGACAGATTTTCATGAAACTTTACAGGAATGTTGCTCTTAATGTCTAATTGATCCTAGCAAAATTTCAGATCGGCCAGAAATTCAAGATGGCCGCCACAGCTAAAAATAGATTTTTAAAAAGAAGTTTGTAGCGACTACGTCTTAAAAACTATAGGTGATATTGATATGGGACTTTTTGTAAAATGATCAGCATGACATGATGGTTATCAGAGTCAAACATTATTTTGATTCGACGTTTAACATGGCTGCCAGTGGCCATCTTTGGTTACATAGAGTTATATGATGAAAACTTGTAGCGACTACTCCTCTGAAACTACTTAACGGATTTTCATGAAACTTCACAGGAATGTTGCTCTTGATGTGTAATTGATCCTAGCGAAATTTCAGGTCGCCCAGAAGTTCAAGATGGCTGCCATGGCTAAAAATAGATTTTCAAAATACAAGTTTGTAGCGACTACTACTTGAAAACTATAAGTGATATTAATATTGGACTTTTTGTAAAATGATCAGCATGACATGATGTTGGTCCTTGTCAAAAATTGTTTTGATTCAACGTTAAACATGGCTGCCAGCGGCCATCTTTGTTTTACATAGAGTTATATAGTAAAAACTTGTAGCGACTAATCCTTTGAAACTACTTGGCAGATTTTCATGACACTTTACAGGAATGTTGCTCTTAATGTTTAATTGATCCTAGCAAAATTTCAGATTGGCCAGAAATTCAAGATGGCCGCCACAGCTAAAATTAGATTTTTTAAAAAAGAAGTTTGTAGCGACTACGTCTTGAAAACTATAAGTGATATTGATATGGGACTTTTTGTAAAATGATCAGCATGACATGATGGTTATCAGAGTCAAACATTATTTTGATTCGACGTTAAACATGGCTGTCAGCGGCCATCTTTGTTTACATAGAGTTATATGATGAAAACTTGTAGCGACTATTCCTGTGAAACTACTTGACGGATTTTCATGAAACTTCACAGGAATGTTGCTCTTGATGTCTAATTGATCCTAGCAAAATTTCAGGTCGGCCGGAAATTCAAGATGGCCGCCACGGCTAAAAATAATTTTTCAAAAAACAAGTCTGTAGCGACTACTTCCTGAAATCAAAATCAATCAGTAGAGCTTCAAGGTCATTGACCTCTTGTTTGTTGTTGTTTTTTAATAATTTTTATTTATTTATTTTTAATTACTTTTTTAATTTTTTTTTTTTTTTTTTTTGTTAACACTGTTGGCTTTGACGAAACTTAACAGGAAGCTATGATTACTAGTTGTGCCTATTGCGTTTTTTTCCAGTTGGTTGATTTTTGATTGAGTTACAGCCTCTTGACATTTACTTTAAATTTCTTGTCGGCGCTACTCCTCCTAAACGGCTTGTTGGATTTCTACGAAACTTGGCAGGAAGCCTCAGTATGATGTCTAGTTATGCTAAGCGCGTTATATCAATGAAATTTGGTACAATTTCGAAAACCAGCTAGGTCTTGTTAGTAACGACAGAGTTATGGCCCTTGATTTGTTGAAAAATGCTATATTGTATTTTCCTTTGTTAAATCTGTAGTTACTTCATTTTTTCTCTGATCTTTATCATATTAGAGCTGATTTAGCCAGTAGAGCGTCCACAGGCCCTTTTGGGCCTCTTGTTTCTTCATTTAGTCCATTTTAGAAATGTTCAACTGGCAACATCTTGGTCTTTCAGTCAAGTGTTTGTTGTTTTTTGTGCGTTTTAAGGATTTAAAGTATTATTTCCATGTATTTTTGCCACATTTTTATTTTATTGTTTTGGTAGCGATACATTTAAGAGATTTATACTGGTATCTTAGTCTGTTTTGTAAAGCGATGATTGACAAGGGTTTATTTAAGTGCTTTGATGAATATACATAGATTTAATTTATAGCATAATTTGTAAATTGGCTGGAAAATAGGCCTATTTCCTATGTTTTTAGCTCTTCTGATCAGAGATCAGCAGAGCTTATGCCGTGGTGCGGCGTCCGTCGTCCGTCCGTCTGTCCGTCCGTAAACTTTTATTTTTGTAGCAACTACTCCTCTGAAACTACTGAATGGATTTTCATGAAACTTCACAGAAATGTTGCCCATGAAGTCTATTTGATCCTAGCAAAAATTCATGTTGATGTGAAATCCAATATAGCCACCAAATCTAAAAATAGATTTTTAAAAAACAAGTTTGTAGCGACTACTTCTTGTAAGTGATATTGATATGGGACTTTTTCTAAAATGATCAGCATGACATGATGTTGGTCCTTGTCGAAAATCGTTTTGATTCGACGTTAAAAATGGCTGCCGCGGCCATCTTTATTTACATAAAGTTATTTAGTAAAAACTTGTAGCGACTACTCCTCTGAAACTACTCAACAGATTTCCATGAAACTTCACAGGAATGTTGCTCTTGATGTCTAAATGATCCTAGCAAAATTTTAGGTCGGCCGGAAATTCAAGATGTCCGCCATGGCTAAAAATAAATTTTCAAAATACAAGTTTGTAGCGACTACTGCTTGAAAACTATAAGTGATATTGATATGCGTCTTTTCCTAAAATGATCAGTATGACATGATGTTGATCCTTGTCAAAAATTATTTTGATTTGACATTAAACATAGCCGCAAGCGGCCATTTTTGTTTACATCGAGTTATATAATGAAAACTTGTAGCGACTACTCCTCTGAAACTACTTGACAGATTTTCATGAAACTTTACACGAATGTTGCTCTTGATGTCTAATTGATCCTAGCAAAACTTCAGGTCGGCCGGAAATTCAAGATGGCCGCCACGGCTAAAAATAGATTTTCAAAAAACAAATTTATGGCGACTACTTCTGGAAAATTATAAGTGATATTGATATGAGACTTTTTCTAAAATGATCAGCATGTCATGATGTTGGTCCTTGTCGAAATCTCAATGTTAAACATGGCTGTCAGCGGCCATCTTTGTTTACATAGAGTTATCTAGTAAAAGCTTGTAACGACTACTCCTCTGTAACTACTTGATGCATTTTCATGAAACTTTACAGGAATGTTGCTCTTGATGTCTAATTGATCCTAGCAAAATTTCAGGTCGGCCGGAAATACAAGATGGCCGCCATGGCTAAAAATAGATTTTCAAAATTCAAGTTTGTAGCGACTACTTCTTGAAAACTATAAGTGATATTGATATGGGACTTTTTCTAATGATCAGTATGACATGATGTTGATCCTTGTCAAAACTTATTTTGATTTGACATTAAACATGGCCGCCAGCGGCCAGCTTTGTTTACATAGAGTTATATAATGAAAACTTGTAGCGACTACTCCTATGAAACTACTTGATGGATTTTCATGAAACTTCACAGGAATGTTGACCTAGCTATCAAAAATCTATCAGTAGAGCTTCAAGGTCATTGACCTCTTGTTTAAAAATAAATAGCTCTTCTGTAAATAGTAATGTAATGTTGTGGGCAGATAACCATATTTTAACTTGATTTAGACAAATCTGAGTTGCTTGGCATGTCCATAACATGGATTAAAGTTTTTAGCTCTACTGATCAGAGATCAGCAGAGCTTATGCCGTGGTGCGGCGTCCGTCGTCCGTCTGTCCGTCCGTCCGTCTGTCTGTCCGTCCGTCCGTTAACTTATATTTGTAGCGACTACTCCTCTGAAACTACTGGATGGATATTCATTAAACTTTACAGAAATGTTGCCCATGAAGTCTAGTTGATCCTAGCAAAAATTCATGTTGATGTGAAATCCAAGATGGCCCCCAAAGCTAAAAATAGATTTTTTAAATTCAAGTTTGTAGCGACTACTTCTTGAAAACTATAAGTGATATTGATATGGGACGTTTTCTAAAATGATCAGCATGACTTGATGTTGGTCCTTGTCGAAAATCGTTTTGATTTGACGTTAAACATGGCTGCCAGCGGCCATCTTTGTTTACATAGAGTTATATAATGAAAACTTGTAGCGACTACTCCTCTGAAACTACTTGACGGATTTTCATGAAACTTCACAGGAATGTTGCTCTTGATGTCTAAATGATCCTAGCAAAATTTCAGGTCGGCCGGAAATTCAAGATGGCCTCCACGGCTAAAAATAAATTTTCAAAATACAAGTTTGTAGCGACTACTTCTTGAAAACTATAAGTGATATTGATATGGGACTTTTTCTAAAATGATCAGCATGACATGATGTTGGTCCTTATCAAAAATCGTTTTGATTCGACGTTAAACGTGGCTGCCAGCGGCCATCTTTGTTTACATAGAGTTATATAGTAAAAACTTGTAGCGACTACTCCTCTGAAACTACTTGGCGGATTTTCATGAAACTTTACAGGAATGTTGCTCTTAATGTCTAATTGATCCTAGCAAAATTTTAGATCGGCCAGAAATTCAAGATGGCTGCCACAGTTAAAAATAGATTTTTAAAAAATAAGTTTGTAGCGACTACTTCTTGAAAACTATAAGTGATATTGATATGGGACTTTTTCTAAAATGATCAGCATGACATGATGGTTATCCGAGTCGAACATTATTTTGATTCGACATTAAACATGGCTGCCAGTGGCCATCTTTGTTTACATAGAGTTATATAATGAAAACTTGTAGCGACTAGTCCTCTGAAACTACTTGACGGATTTTCATGAAACTTCACAGAAATGTTGCTCTTGATGTCTAATTGATCCTAGCAAAATTTCAGGTCGGCCGGAAATTCAAGATGGCCGCCATGGCTAAAAATAGATTTTCAAAATACAAGTTTGTAGCGACTACTTCTTGAAAACTATAAGTGATATTGACATGGGACTTTTTCTAAAATGATCAGCATGACATGATGTTGGTCCTTGTCGAAAATAGTTTTGATTCGACGTTAAACATGGATGCCAGTGGCCATCTTTGTTTACATAGAGTTATATAATGAAAACTTGTAGAGACTACCACTCTGAAACTACTTTACGGATTTTCATAAAACTTCATAGGAATATTGCTCTTGATGTCTTATTGATCCTAGCAAAATTTCAGGTCGGCCGGAAAATCAAGATGGCCTCCACGGCTAAAAATAGATTTAAAAAAAATAAGATTGTAGCGACGACTTCTTGAAAACTTTAAGAGATATTGATATGGGACTTTTTCTAAAATGATCAGCATGACATGATGGTTATCCGAGTTAAACATTATTTTGATTCGATGTTAAACATGGCTGCCAGTGGCCATCTTTGTTTACATAGAGTTATATAATGAAAACTTGTAGCGACTACTCCTCTGAAAGTACTTGACGGATTTTCATGAAACTTCACAGAAATGTTGCTCTTGATGTCTTATTGATCCTAGCAAAATTTCAGGTCGGCCGGAAATTCAAGATGGCCGCCACGGCTAAAAATAGATTTTCAAAAATCAAGTTTGTAGTCACTACTTCCTGAAATCAAAATCAATCAGTAGAGCTTCAAGGTCATTGACCTCTTGTTTCTTGTTGGCAGAATGTACATAGAGGATTGTCTATAATTTTAATTGTATACAAATCTTTTTTAATTGAAAGAATTCTATGATTAGTTTTTATTTGGAACCATTGTAAGGATGTACTGTAGTTATTTTTAAATGGTGCATTGTAAATATCTTCTCATGTTTCACCATATCAATATGGTATACTTGTTCCCATTCTGCCTTTGAAGAAGGTGTCTCATCATTTTGATTAAAAATATTATACATATCTTTACATCCTGTTGTTGATTTCAATATAGTGTGCCCCGGGTGGTTCCGGGGCAAAGAATAGGGCCAATGCAGATCCCTTTGCAGGGGTAGGCAGAGGGGTAGAACCCCCCGAATTATGTTCATTTTATAATGTTTTGTTCATGCTCATTAAAGTTCTTCATCATGACCCCTGCATTGTTTCAGGTGCCATATCGCTCAAATCGCTAGAGCAGTGGCAGAAAAACAATAAAATGTGGCTCCAGCGTATAGAATTTGCAGCAACTCTGCAGTGGAAGGTTCTAGGCCCATTCTCCATGTTTTATCTCGATGTACATGGAAGATAAGCCAGGCATGTTCATTCCTGTTAGGCGCCATATAACCTTTCATGTGTTGGTGCACCTTAAAACCCAATTCAATTCAATATACTGCATATATGATATGGCATTACAGGATTTTGACATTTTGTTTCAATTAGAGTAATATTATATTTCATTAAATATGTTTTATTGCATTTACCACACCATTGTATCGAATAAAATTTGTTTTGATTCCAAATCTTTGTTCACATTCCAACTGAGAGAGAAATTTGCCATCGTCTTTAAATAGATCATTAATATGAATAATTCCTTTATTATACCATGCTTTATAAAAGAATGGTTTTCCTCCAGTTAAAAAATCTCGTCATTAAGAAATAAAGAGATTTTCAAACAGTCCTCTTCAATTGAAGATTTGTTCATAGTATTTTTATAAGCTCTGCATTAAGCTTTGTCACGTCATCTACGAGGCGGTGTCCTGACTCCTTGAATTCCTTTCGCTTTCTTGTGACCTTTGCATTCTCATTGTTGAGTAGCTTTACAAGTAATGGTCATTGGTGATTTTCCTTCCCAGGGATACGATGTATGGCTATAATCTTAGAGGAATCAAGTGTAACCCCCTTGGCTTCCACCAAGTCGCATACTTTATATTGAAGATGAAGATCCTCCACAGATTCTCCTGGCTGCTCTCCAATATTGAAGATCTTGAAATTGTTTTTTCCCCGAGTATTGCTCGTTGAAGTTGGCCTTAGCTAGAGCTTCCCTTGATCTAATTTCAGTCTGTTGGCTTAGACTTGTTGTCTTTGAGATTTGAGATTTTAAGGTGGTAATGTCTTTTTTCAGCTGGTCATTTTCCTTCTGAATTTGTGCCATTTTTTCGTTTAATTCCTTTGTTTTCTCTGTATCCTTAATGTCAATGTTAACTTCCATGTTCTCATAGAGGTCCGAGATTATTGATTTCACTGCATCTTTTATGAAGATTTCCATGCATCTTTTATGAAGATTTCCATATCATCTTTCTTCATAACCATTTTGAAATCTTCCCTAAGGTGTTTCATGTCCTCTGTTAATCCCTCAAGTTGGTGAGTGATAACAGTAATTTCCTCTACACTGCAGTTTGGAGAAATTTCGCCGAGTGGTCTCTTCGATGTGGGTTGTTTTTCGCCGAGTCTGTGTTGCCAGAGTTTCCCTTTGCAAATGGCTTGGCTGGCTCCATTATTGTTTCACCTTTGTTGCTCATGTTGACAGACAATGGCAGTTATCCACAGTATCCCTTTAATACACTTTGGGAGAGTATCAAAACACCTTAGATCCAAAATAGTGATAAATTCAAAGAAAACTTGAAAAAATGGCAACTTCAGTTTTTATGGGATGGCGAGTTGTCCGTCGTCCATCGTTAACTTTTGTCTCGTTAAGACGACAGGGCCTTCATTTTCATCCGATCTTTACCAAACTTTAACAGGTTGTTAACATCAATGAAAGCTCGGACAAGTTCGAAAACCAGCCAGATCGGACCAGTAACAGCGGAGTTATGGCCCTTGATTTAGTTAAAAATGCTAAATTGCTATATTTTGCCTCGTTAAGACGATAGGGCCTTCATTTTTGCATCCTATCTTTACCAAACTTTACCACATTATTAATATCAATGAAAGCTCGCATAAGTTCGAAAACCAGCCAGATCGGACCAGTACTGCGGAGTTATGGTCCTTGATTTAGTTAAAAATGCTATATTGCTATATTTTTTCTCGTTAAGATGATAGGGCCTTCATTTTTAGCTCTACTGATCAGAGATCAGCAGAGCTTATGCCGTGGTGCGGCGTCCGTCGTCCCTCTGTCCGTCTGTCCGTAAACTTTTATTTGTAGCGACTTCTCCTCTGAAACTACTGGATGGATATTCATGAAACTTTACAGAAATGTTGCCCATAAAGTCTAGTTGATCCTAGCAAAAATTCATGTTGATGTGAAATCCAAGATGGCCGCCAAAGCTAAAAATAGAGTTTTAAAATACAAGTTTGTAGCGACTTCTTCTTGAAAACTATAAGTGATATTGATATGGGACTTTTTCTAAAATGATCAGCATGACATGATGTTGATCCTAGTCAAAAATCGTTTTGATTCAACGTTAAACATGGCTGCCAGCGGCCATCTTTGTTTACATAGAGTTATATAGTAAAAACTTGTAGCGACTACTTCTCTGAAACTACTTGGCGTATTGTCATGAAACTTTACAGGAATGTTGCTCTTGATGTCTAATTGATCCTAGAAAAATTTCAGGTCGGCCGGAAATTCAAGATGGCCGTCACAGCTAAAAATAGATTTTTAAAAAATAAGTTTGTAGCGACTACTTCTTGAAAACTATAAGTGATATTGATATGGGACTTTTTCTAAAATGATCAGCATTACATGATGTTGATCCTAGTCAAAAATCGTTTTGATTCAACGTTAAACATGGCTGCCAGCGGCCATCTTTGTTTACATAGAGTTATATAGTAAAAACTTGTAGCGACTACTCCTCTGAAACAACTTGGCGGATTGTCATGAAACTTTACAGGAATGTTGCTCTTGATGTCTAATTGATCCTAGAAAAATTTCAGGTCGGCCGGAAATTCAAGATGGCCGTCACAGCTAAAAATAGATTTTTAAAAAATAAGTTTGTAGCGACTACTTCTTGAAAACTATAAGTGATATTGATATGGGACTTTTTCTAAAATGATCAGCATGACATGATGTAGATCCTTGTGGAAAATTATTTTGATTCGACGTTAAACATGGCTGCCAGTGGCCATCTTTGGTTACATAGAGTTATATAGTAAAAACTTGTAGCGACTACTCCTCTGAAACTACTTGGCGGATTGTCATGAAACTTTACAGGAATGTTGCTCTTGATGTCTAACTGATCCTATCAAAATTTCAGGTCGGCCGGAAATTCAAGATGGCCGTCACAGCTAAAAATAGATTTTTAAAAAAATAAGTTTGTAGCGACTACTTCTTGAAAACTATAAGTGATATTGATATGGGACTTTTTCTAAAATGATCAGCATTACATGATGTTGATCCTAGTCAAAAATCGTTTTGATTCAACGTTAAACATGGCTGCCAGCGGCCATCTTTGTTTACATAGAGTTATATAGTAAAAACTTGTAGCGACTACTCCTCTGAAACTACTTGGCGGATTGTCATGAAACTTTACAGGAATGTTGCTCTTGATGTCTAATTGATCCTATCAAAATTTCAGGTCGGCCGGAAATTCAAGATGGCCGTCACAGCTAAAAATAGATTTTTAAAAAATAAGTTTGTAGAGACTACTTCTTGAAAACTATAAGTGATATTGATATGGGACTTTTTCTAAAATGATCAGCATGACATGATGTAGATCCTTGTGGAAAATTATTTTGATTCGACGTTAAACATGGCTGCCAGTGGCCAGCTTTGGTTACATAGAGTTATATAGTGAAAACTTGTAGCGACTACTCCTCTGAAACTACTTGACGGATGTTCATGAAACTTCACAGGAATGTTGCTCTTGATGTCTTGTTGATCCTAGAAAAAGTTCAGGTCGGCCGGAAATTCAAGATGGCCGCCACAGCTAAAAATAGATTTAAAATAAATAAGTTTGTAGCGACTACTTCTTCAAAACAGTAAGAGATATTGATATGGGACTTTTTCTAAAATGATCAGTATGACGTGATGTTGGTCCTTGTCGAAAATCGTTTTGATTTGACGTTAAACATGGCTGCATTTTTGTTTACATAGAGTTATATAATGAAAACTTGTAGCGACTACTTCTCTGAAACTACTCAACGGATTTTCATGAAACTTAACAGGAATGTTGCTCTTAATGTCTTATTGATCTTAGCAAAATTTCAGGTCGGCCGGAAATTCAAGATGGCCACCACGGTTAAAAATAGATTTTCAAAAAACAAGTCTGTAGCGACTACTTCCTGAAATCAAAATCAATCAGTAGAGCTTCAAGGTCATTGACCTCTTGTTCATCCTATCTTTACCAAACTTTACCACATTGTTAATATCAATGAAAGCTGGGACAAGTTCGAAAACCAGCCATATCGGACTAGTAACAGCGGAGTTATGGCCCTTGATTTAGTTAAAAATGCTATATTTTGCCTCATTAAGACGATAGGGGCTTCCATTTTTCATCCGATCTTTAAAAAACTTTATCAGATTGCTAATGTCGTTGAAAGCTCGAACAAGTTCGAAAAACCATCAAATATCGGACCAGTAACAGCGGAGTTGTGGCCCTTGATTAGTTAAAAATGCTATATTTTGCCTCGTTAAGACGATAAGGGCTTCATTGTTCATCCGATCTTTATCAAACTTGATCAGATTGTTAATATCAATGAAAGCTCGGACAAGTTCAAAAACCATTCAAATCGGACCAGTAACAGCGGAGTTATGGCCCTTGATTTAGTTCAAAATGCTATATTTTGCCTCGTTAAGACGATAGAGCCTTCATTTTTCATCCTATCTTTACCAAACTTTACCACATTGTTAATATCAATGAAAGCTCGGACAAGTTCGAAAACCAGCCATATCAGACTTTTAACAGCGGAGTTATGGCCCTTGATTTAGTTAAAAATAATATATTTTGCCTCGTTAAGTCGATAGGGGCTTCATTGTTCATCTGATCTTTACCAAACTTTATCAGATTGTTAATATCAATGAAAGCTCGTTCAAGTTCGAAAACCATCCATATCGGACCAGTAACAGCGGAGTAAATGCCCTTGATTTAGTTCAAAATGCTATATTTGGCCTCGTTAAGACGATAGGGCCTTCATTTTTCATCTGATCTTTACCAAACTTTACCTGATTGTTAATATCAATGAAAGATCGGACAAGTTTGCAAACCAGCCAGATCGGACCACTAACAGCGGAGTTATGGCCCTTGATTTACTTAAAAATGGTATATTGCTATATTTTGCCTTGTTAAGACAATAGCGCATTCATTTGTCATCCTATCTTTACCAAACTTTACCAGATTGTTAATAACAATGAAAGCTCGAACAAGTTTGAAAACCAACCATATCGGACTGGAGTTATGGCCCTGGATTTAGATAAAAATGCTATATTTTGTTTCGTTAAGACGATAGGGGCTTTATTGTTCTTCCGAAATTTATCGAACTTGATCAGATTGTTAATGTCAATGAAAGCTCAAAAAAGTTTGAAAACCAGCCAGATCGGATCAGTAACAGCGGAGTTGTGGCCCTTGATTTCGTTAAAAATGCTATAATTTGCCTCGTTAGTACGATAGGTCCTTCATTTTGCATCTGATCTTACTGATCTTACCAAACTTTACCAGATTTTATGTTTTTGTTTAATTTGTTATTTTTTTAGCTCTACTGGCCAAGGGCCAGCAGAGCTTATGGGATGGTGTGGTGTCCGTCGTCCGTCTGTCCGTCGTCTGGCCGTCGTCTGTTAACTTTTACCTCGTTAAGACGATAGGGCTTTCGTTTTCATTCGATTTTTACCAAACTTTAACAGCTTGTTAATATCAATGAAAGCTCGGACAAGTTTGAAAACCAGCCAGAGTGGACAGTAACAGCGGAGTTGTGGCCATTGATTTAGTTAAAAATGCTATATTTTGCCTCGTTAAGACGATAGGGCTTTCATTTTTCATCCTATCTTTACCAAACTGTACCTAATTGTTAATATCAATAAAAGCTCGGACAAGTTCGAAAACCAGCTAGATCGAACCAGTAACAACGGAGTTTTATGGCCCTTGATTTTGTTAAAAATGCTATATTTTGCCTCGTTAAGACGATAGAAGCTTCGATGTTCATCCGTTCTTTACCAAACTTTATCAGATTGCTAATGTCATTGAAAGCTCGAACAAGTTCGAAAACCAGCCATATCGGACCAGTAACAGCGGAGTTATGGCCCTTGATTTAGTTAAAAATGCTATATTTTGCCTCGTTAAGACGATAGGGGCTTCATTGTTCATCTGATCTTTACCAAACTTTATCAGATTGTTAATATCAATGAAAGCTCGGACAAGTTCGAAAACCATTTATATCGGACCAGTAACTGCGGAGTTGTGGCCCTTGATTTAGTTCAAAATGCTATATTTTGCATCGTTAAGACGATAGGGCCTTCATTGTTCATCTGATCTTTACCAAACTTTATCAGATTGTTAATATCAATGAAAGCTCGGACAATTTCGAAAACCATTTATATCGGACCAGTAACAGAGGAGTTGTGGCCCTTGATTTAGTTCAAAATGCTATATTTTGCCTCGTTAAGACGATAGGGCCTTCATTTTTCATCCGGTCTTTACCAAACTTTACCACATTGTTAATATCAATAAAAGCTCAGACAAGTTTAAAAACCATTCATATCGGTCTAGTAACAGCAGAGTTATGGCCCTTGATTTAGTTAAAAATGCTATATTTTGCCTCGTTAAAACAATAGGGCCTTCATTTTTCATCCGATCTTTACCAAACTTTATCAGATTGTTAATGTCAATGTAAACTTGGTCAAGTTCGAAAACCAGCCAGATCGGACCAGTAACGGCGGAGTTATGGGCCTTAATTTTGTTAAAAATGCTACAATTTGCCTTGTCATACGATAAGGGCCTTCATTTTGCATCTGATCTTTGCCAAACTTTACCAGATTTTATGACTTCCTTTTTGTATTTGTTTTTCTTGATTTATTTTTGAATGTTTTTGTTTTGATTGATTCATTTTTGAATTATTTATTTTTATTAATTTTTTTATTATTTTTTTTTTTTTATTTTTTTTTTTTATTTTTTTTTTTATTTTTTTTTTTTTTTTTTTTTTAGCTCTATGTTGGACCAATCGGACCAGTAACAGAGGAGTTATGGCTCTTGATTTAGCTAAAAATAATTAAATTTTGCCTCGTTAATACGGTAGGGCCTTCATTTTTCATCCGATCTTTACCAAACCTTACCAGATTCTTTAGTTATGGCCCTTGATATAGTCAAAAAGCTGTTTTTTGCCCGAAAGTTTCAAAAAAATGTAAATGACAGTCA
>JAWPHD010018343.1:0-40344 GCA_037043455.1 Cyrtodaria siliqua | reverse complement strand
GAAGAATTCAATGCGTTTGCTTTGTCTACTGGATGTATTAAAATACGACCGTTATTTTTTATTGGAAAGTTTGGTTGAGTTACTTTGTTCAATTTAGAGATCGATTTTGCTATACGCCACCATTTACCCGGGGGGATTAATTTATCAGTTAACTGGGATGTAAGTTTTGACTTGTATGATTCCTTAGATTCGCGGATTAAAGCAATTACCTCATTTCTAAGTTGAATAAACATTGACCAATGTAATGGATTGTTGTAAATGAGGAAAAAAATTATATGACGTTAACTGTGGTCACAATGAGCTAAAATTGGACAACTGTATCAATTCTAACAGACAATAATATACGTCTGGACTTAGTTTGTAGTACATGTAGTTATTTGGAATAAGTACGGAGTCTTTCTCAAGAATTACCCCTTTTAAGTTTTAGTTTTCTGCATTTTTTCGTCTTAACAATACAAAATGGTATAAGACATATAGGACCTAAATAATGTCTACGAATTACTACAAATATAAGTAAATAACATCAGTGCAGAGCAGCGAAAACAATCTTAGCATTGCAAAACCCCGTACAGTACATGGACAAGACTCCGTACACAAATCAGCGTCTTTCATGTCTTTTTATATGAATTAGTTACGCTGGCACGTTTTGTTTCGATTCATATCTCGGCCAATTTCGGATGAATGATGCTGAAATTTTGAACATGCACGTATATTGGAAAAACAAATAAATCTGCCAATTCAAAATTTTCATTAACTTGAAAATTAATGAGATATTTATTGCTGAAGGGTACTTTGGGCGAATTTCAGCACCTGCAATTGTTTTTCTTTGATCCGAATTGTAGCATTTAAAGTAATATGTCAACAATGTACGGTAATATTTGAATGGGGAAATGTTTCCGCAACATATAGCAATACTGATTGTTCATATACATGACCAAATAGAGGAGAAAAACGTGGTTAACCTACCTTTGCTGTTGTTATCCGCACGTTTTCTACAACATGGCTGACCAAAACTCCGTACTAGTGAACGGGGTCTTGACCAAGATCCGGTGTACGGATCCCTACAGTGTGTGTGTCATTGGTATGAAAACATTAGTTTGGAAAACGCACGTCGATCATCCTATGGATACCGAAATCGAATTTGGTTAAGATGGGTCAGTTTATTGTTCAAAGACTGTATTTGGAGACCATTTTAGAAGACCCAATTAATGTAAGTTTACACATAATTATTATTAAATTAACAATATAATATATTTTGTCGTAAACTTAACCAAAATAAATACTAAAAATATTGAAATTAAATCATTGTGGTACTGTTACACATAACATTTAGAAATAATTAAATCGGATTTAAAATTGTTTGTCGGGGCCTCATAATACAACAGTACGTACCAATCTCCAATTTTGCATGAAATTCTCGTACTTCTCACAATGCATGAAAAAAACAATCATAATTATGCCCCCACTATTTCTATAGGATGGATTAGGCTGGTGTGATGTCTTTAAACATGGCTGCCAGCAGCCATCTTTGTTTAAATAGAGTTATATAGTAATAACTTGTAGCGACTAATCCTTTGAAACTACTTGGCAGATTTTCATGAAACTTTACAGGAATGTTGCTCGTAATGTTTAATTGATCCTAGCAAGATTTCAGATCGGCCAGAAATTCAAGATGGCCACCACAGCTAAAATTAGATTTTTTAAAAAAGAAGTTTGTAGCGACTACATCTTGAAAACTATAAGTGATATTGATATGGGACTTTTTGTAAAATGATCAGCGTGACATGATGGTTATCAGAGTCAAACATTATTTTGATTCGACGTTAAACATGGCTGTCAGCGGCCATCTTTGTTTACATAGAGTTATATTATGAAAACTTGTAGCGACTATTCCTGTGAAACTACTTGACGGATTTTCATGAAACTTCACAGGAATGTTGCTCTTGATGTCTAATTGATCCTAGCAAAATTTAAGGTCGGCCGGAAATTCAAGATGGCCGCCACAGCTAAAAATATTTTTTCAAAAAACAAGTCTGTAGCGACTACTTCCTGAAATCAAAATCAATCAGTAGAGCTTCAAGGTCATTGACCTCTTGTTTATATTATTTTTTTAAATTTTTTTTTTTAATTTTTGTCTCGTCTTTTCGAAGAAAAAAAGAGACATAGGTGTTGCTTTTCCGGCGGCGGCGGCAACATTCAAGTTTTGCGTTTAGGTCATTTTCTCACAAACTGTATGCATTAGACCTTTCAAACTTTGCTTATAGTTGTATCATGGGTGGTACATCGCAACGTGACAAAGCAAATGTGGTAGTGACCTTGACCCTCCAAGCAAAGGGCAGATAACTTACTAATTTTTAGGTTCAAGTTTTGCGTTTAGGTCATTTTCTCACAAACTGTATGCACTAGACCTTTCAAACTTTGCTTATAGTTGTATCATGGGTGGTACATCGCAACGTGACAAAGCAAATGTGGAAGTGACCTTGACCCTCCAAGCAAAGGGCAGATAACTTACTAATTTTTAGGTTCAAGTTTTGCGTTTAGGTCATTTTCTGATAAACTGTATGCACTAGACCTTTCAAACTTTGCTTATAGTTGTATCATGGGTGGTACATCGCAACGTGACAAAGCAAATGTGGAAGTGACCTTGACCCTCCAAGCAAAGGGCAGATAACTTACTAATTTTTAGTTTCAACTTTTGCGTTTAGGTCACTTTTTTCACAAACTGTATGCACTAGACCTTTCAAACTTTGCTTATAGTTGTATCTTGGGTGGTACATCGCAACGTGACAAAGCAGATGTGGGAGTGACCTTGACCTCCAAGCAAGGGCAGATAACCTTATAATTTTTACCTTCAACTTTGGCGTTTAGGTCACTTTTTCACAAACTGTACGCACCTGACCTTTCAAACTTTTCTTATAGTTGTATCTTGGGTGGTACATCGCAACGTGACAAAGCAAATGTGGAAGTGACCTTGACCCTCCAAGCAAAGGGCAGATAACTTAATAATTTTTAGGTTCAACTTTTGCGTTTAGGTAACCTTTTCACAAACTGTATGCACTAGACCTTTAAAACTTTGCTTTTAGCTGTATCTTGAGTGGTACATAGAAATGTGACAAGGCAAATGTGGAAGTGACCTTGACCCTCCAAGCAAAGGGCAGATAACCTTATAATTTTAACCTTCAAATTTGGCGTTTATGTCACTTTTTCACAAACTGTATGCACTAAGACCTTTCAAATTTTGCTTATAGTTGTATCTTGAGTGGTACATTGCAACGTCACAAAGCAAATGTGGATGTGACCTTCACCATCCAAGCAAAGGGCAGATAACTTAAATTGTTATAGTTACATCACTTTCTCATGAACTATAATTCATAATAATGCACTAGATGTTTTAAACCTACCTTATAGCTTAATTTTCGGAAGAAAACATATTCTATTTTGACATAGTTGTGTATTGGGTAGTGCATCTTTTTGGATGCATGGATTTCATCTATGACCTTGACCTACTTTTTGGAGCTGATGATTTTTAGCTCTACTGTCCAAGGGCCTCATTTTTCATCCGATCTTTACCAAACTTTAACAGATTGTTAATATCAATGAAAGCTCGGACAAGTTCGAAAACCAGCCAGACCAGTAACAGCGGAGTTATGGCCCTTGATTCAGTTAAAAATGCTATATTTTGCCTTGTTAATACGATATAGGGCTATCATTTTTCATCTGATCTTTACCAAACTTTACCAGATGGTTTGCCTTTTTTTTTTTATTATAAGTGTTTGTTTTTTGTTTTTTTGTTTTTTTAATATATATATAGAGTGGGTTCGGGTCAGTTCGGACGGCGGCATCGCCCGGACACTTGCTACAAATCACATTCCTTTGTTGTATTTAGATGTTTTACCGCGCATGTTTGAAAGCTCCTCACGCGTCATTTTTAAAAACACTTTGAAAGTCGCGGTAAACCGCGTGTTGAAAAGATAAGTTGATGTCCCATCTTCGACACAAGGTTTATTCGTGTTATTGTCTTACTTCGTAGTTCATGTGTAAAATGTCTGAAGCTTTTACCTCCCTTGATATAAAGTCGAAATGACTGGTCCAGTAGTCGAAACATCCCGAATACATGTGCCAATCGTCCTCGGTGATGCCGATTGAAAACGACAAGTTCTGATTCGGTATATATGACATCATTGTGACCGAGTGACTATTTTTAGATTTCGGGTCTATTCGGACAGTCTGGTTTAAGAATAATTATAATTTATGTCACATATACCGCAATGGCGAATTAGCTCGGTTGGTAGAGCAGCTGTCTTTAACGAGTTTAAAACAAGCGGATCGGGTTCAAACCTGGGCCTGGCTAATTTTTATATTTCAGAACACTATAAAAATCATGTATAAATAATGAAGACACGCACCATGCATTTTTTCTTCTTTTATTTTCCTTCTTTTTTTTTTTCAATAAAAAATAAATTTAAAAAAAGTTAAAATGTTTAGTGATTGTTTAACTCTTTAATGATTAACAATAGTAAACCAATGTTTGTTTTATATTTCGGAAAGAGTAAGCAGGTTGGAGCCAAAAAAAAGGGCATTTCATGACTTGACAGCTCTACAAAATGCTGTTTCAACTTCATCTTCAGATGTAGTACTGCCAAATCTTATCGATGGGTCCGGGTCTGAGATGTCCGATGTTAATTCTGAAACGTGTACAGTTTGTGGCATTGCATACGACAATAGTCCTTTCCGGGTGCGATGTCACAACTGTCCACGCTTCTTCCACCGTTCGTGCATACGGTCTATTGACCTTTTATTGTTGTCTGAAGAGGAATTGGAAGATCTCGAATATGTGTGTGACTTTTGTTGAAATACTAAAGTTTCAGTTTTAGCGTATTGTTTTCAGATCGTTTGTTGTTGTTTTATATCTGCGTCGATACAGTATTACCATGAGTCCGCTGATCACTTTTAAAAACATTGATCTGTGCGGCCTTTGTAAACTGGATATCATCAGCTTTCAATTAATCCCCATGCTGAACAGGGTAAATATGCTACTCAGACATTAAATTGCCCAAACCAACCATATATATAGATTTATCTAAATCACTAATAATTAGCATGTAGTATGAGCATTAATATTGTTGCTTGTTCTCCATGAGCTATTAGATAAACTCGACTAATCAAATCAGGTTGTTCCACACGCAAATTGAATGACGTCTAGTACTAATATTACAATAGGAAATGCATTTCTGTTTCTGTTTTCAATGCTGTTTTGAAATGTTGACTGTTTATACCGCTAATGTAATTAAAAAAAAAATTACCATATACATGTATATGTCGTTAAGATTTCTTGATAAAAAGAAACACTGTGCGTATTAATGGTATTTTACCAGTGTATGCGCATGGGACTAAAAGTAACCCGATATCATATTTGTTTATTCTACGTCCGAATAGACCCGATACTCTGTCCGAATAGAGACGACATGTCCGTAACGACCCGAACGTGACGACTGTACAATACTGTCACTGGCTCCCGTTTTCAAAACGGTACATTGATGAAAAACATATAGAAAGCTGGAATAAAGTTAAATGCGTATATTTCCGTGACCTTTGCACTTTTTACAGCGTTGATTGTATTGATTTTTAGCTCTACTGATCAGAGATCAGCAGAGCTTATGCCGTGGTGCGGCGTCCGTCGTCCGTCTGTCCGTCTGTCCGTAAACTTTTATTTGTAGCGACTTCACAGCTGAAACTACTGGATGGATATTCATGAAACTTTACAGAAATGTTGCCCATAAAGTCTAGTTGATCCTAGCAAAAATTCATGTTGATGTGAAATCCAAGATGGCCACCAAAGCTAAAAATAGAGTTTTAAAATACAAGTTTGTAGCGACTTCTTCTTGAAAACTATAAGTGATATTGATATGGGACTTTTTCTAAAATGATCAGCATGACATAATGTTGATCCTAGTCAAAAATCGTTTTGATTCAACGTTAAACATGGCTGCCAGCGGCCATCTTTGTTTACATAGAGTTATATAGTAAAAACTTGTAGCGACTACTTCTCTGAAACTACTTGGCGGATTGTCATGAAACTTTACAGGAATGTTGCTCTTGATGTCTAATTGATCCTAGAAAAAATTCAGATCGGCCGGAAATTCAAGATGGCCGTCACAGCTAAAAATAGATTTTTAAAAAATAAGTTTGTAGCGACTACTTCTTGAAAACTATAAGTGATATTGATATGGGACTTTTTCTAAAATGATCAGCATTACATGATGTTGATCCTAGTCAAAAATCGTTTTGATTCAACGTTAAACATGGCTGCCCGGCCATTTTTAGCTCTACTGGCCGAAGGCCAGCAGAGCTTATGGGATGGCGAGTTGTCCGTCGTCCGTCCGTCCGTCGTCCGTCGTTAACTTTTGTCTTGTTACCACAATAGGGCCTTCATTTTTCATCCGATCTTTACCAAACTTTAACAGGTTGTTAATATAAATGAAAGCTCGGACAAGTTCGAAAACCAGCCAGATCGGAATAATTTCAACGGAGTTATGGCCCTTGTTTTGCTGAAAAATGCCATATTAAGCCTTGTGACCACTCTAGCACCTTCATTTTTTATTTGATCTTTACCAAACTTGCACAGATTGTTAATATCAATAAAAGCTCGGACAAGTTCGAAAACCAGCCAGATCGGAATAATTTCAACGGAGTTATGGCCCTTGTTTTGCTGAAAAATGCCATATTAAGCCTTGTGACCACTCTAGCACCTTCATTTATTATTTGATCTTTACCAAACTTGCACAGATTGTTAATATTAATGAAAGCTCGGACAAGTTCGAAAACCAGCCAGATCGGAATAATTTCACCGGAGTTATGGCCCTTGTTTTTTCTGAAAATTTCCATTTTCTGCCTTGTGAACGCTCTAGCACCTTCATTTATTATTTGATCGTTACCAAACTTGCAGAGATTGTTAATACCAATTATAGCTTGAACAAGTTCGAAAATCAGCTGAATTGGGTCATTAACACCAGAGTTATGGCCCTTGTTTTTTCTGAAAAATGGCATTTTCTGCCTTGTGAACACTCTAGCACCTTCATTTTTTATTTGATCTTTACCAAACTTGCACAGATTGTTAATATCAATGAAAGCTCGGACAAGTTCGAAAACCAGCCAGATCGGAATAATTTCAACGGAGTTATGGCCCTTGTTTTGCTGAAAAATGCCATATTAAGCCTTGTGACCACTTTAGCACCTTCATTTATTATTTGATCTTTACCAAACTTGCACAGATTGTTAATATTAATGAAAGCTCGGACAAGTTCGAAAACCAGCCAGATCGGAATAATTTAACCGGAGTTATGGCCCTTTTTTTTTCTGAAAATTTCCATTTTCTGCCTTGTGAACGCTCTAGCACCTTCATTTATTATTTGATCGTTACCAAACTAGCAGAGATTGTTAATACCAATTATAGCTTGAACAAGTTCAAAAATCAGCTGAATTGGGTCATTAACACCAGAGTTATGGCCCTTGTTTTTTCTGAAAAATGGCATTTTCTGCCTTGTGAACACTCTAGCACCTTCATTTATTATTTGATCTTTACCAAACTTGCACAGATTGTTAATTTCAATGAAAGCTCGAACAAGTTTGAAAACCAGCTAAATCGGATCATTAACACCGGAGTTCTGGCCCTTGTTTTTTCTGAAAAATGCTATTTCCTACCTTGTGAACACTCTAGGGCCTTCAATATTAATCGAATCTTTACTTAACTTTGCCAGTGTCTTTATATCAATGAAAGCTTGAACAAGTTCAAAAACCGGCAAGATCAAAATAATTTCAACGGAGTTATGGCCCTTGTTTTGCTGGAAAATGCCATATTAAGCCTTGTGAACACTCTAGGAGCTTCATTTATTATTTGATCTTTACCAAACTTGCACAGATTGTTAATATCAATGAAAGCTCGGACAAGGACGAAAACCAGTCACAGAGGAGTTATGGCTCTTGATTTAGTTAAAAATAATATATTTTGCCTCGTTAATACGGTAGGGCCTTCATTTTTCATCTGATCATTACCAAACTTTACCAGATTCTTTAGTTATGGCCTTTGATTTAGTTAAAAAGCTGTTTTTTGCTCGAAACTTTTAAGAAAACATAAATAGCAGTCACTCGCTTCATTGATATTATAAGAGCCATGTTAGCCAGTAGAGCGTCCACAGGCCCTCTTGGGCCTCTTGTTGTTTACATAGAGTTATATAGTAAAAACTTGTAGCGACTACTCCTCTGAAACTACTTGGCGGATTGTCATGAAACTTTACAGGAATGTTGCTCTTGATGTCTAATTGATCCTGTCAAAATTTCAGGTCGGCCGGAAATTCAAGATGGCCGTCACAGCTAAAAATAGATTTTTAAAAAATAAGTTTGTAGCGACTACTTCTTGAAAACTATAAGTGATATTGATATGGGACTTTTTCTAAAATGATCAGCATGACATGATGTAGATCCTTGTGGAACATTATTTTGATTCGACGTTAAACATGGCTGCCAGTGGCCATCTTTGGTTACATAGAGTTATATAGTAAAAACTTGTAGCGACTACTCCTCTGAAACTACTTGACGGATGTTCATGAAACTTCACAGGAATGTTGCTCTTGATGTCTAGTTGATCCTAGAAAAATTTCAGGTCGGCCGGAAATTCAAGATGGCCGCCACAGCTAAAAATAGATTTAAAATAAATAAGTTTGTAGCGACTACTTCTTCAAAACAATAAGAGATATTGATATGGGACTTTTCCTAAAATGATCAGTATGACATGATGTTGGTCCTTGTCGAAAATCGTTTTGATTTGACCTTAAACATGGCTGCTTTGTTTACATAGAGTTATATAATGAAAACTTGTAGCGACTACTTCTTTGAAACTACCCGACGGATTTTCATGAAACTTCACAGGAATGTTGCTCTTAATGTCTTATTGATCTTAGCAAAATTTCAGGGCGGCCGGAAATTCAAGATGGCCGCCACGGTTAAAAATAGATTTTCAAAAAACAAGTCTGTAGCGACTACTTCCTGAAATCAAAATCAATCAGTAGAGCTTCAAGGTCATTGACCTCTTGTTAATTTATACCTTAGGTGTCCGATCTGACCCGAACCCACTCTATATATTTTTTTTTTTTTTTTTTTTTTTTTTTATTCTTTTTTTTTTTTTTTTTTTTGTTATTCTTTTTTTTTTATCCTTTTTTATTTTATTATTCTTTTTTTTTTTTTTCTTTTTATTTTATTTTTTTTTTTTTCGTTTTGTTTGTTATTTTTGTTGATGTTTTTGTTTATTTGATTGATTGATTTTTTTTTTTGATTTTTTTTTTTTTTGATTTTTTGATTTCATTATTTTTGGTGTTAACGCCATGTTAGCAGGAAGTATTGCTATGATTTCTAGTTGTGCCTATTGTGTTTTTTTCCCATTTGTTGATTTTTGATTACGGCCCCTTGACATTTTTAGCTCTACTGATCAGAGATCAGCAGAGCTTATGCTGTGGTGCGGCGTCCGTCGTCCGTCTGTCCGTAAACTTTTTTTTGTAGCGACTTCGCCTCTGAAACTACTAAATGGATTTTCATGAAACTTTACAGAAATGTTGCCCATGAAGTCTAGTTGATCCTGGCAAAAATTCATGTTGATGTGAAATCCAAGATGGCCGCCAGATCTAAAAATAGGTTTTTAAAAAACAAGTTTGTAGCGACTTCTTCATGAAAACTATAAGTGATATTGATATGGGACTTTTTCTAAAATGATCAGCATGACATGATGTTGGTCCTTGTCGAAAATCGTTTTGATTCGACGTTAAACATGGCTGCCAGTGGCCATCTTTGTTTACATAGAGTTATATAATGAAAACTTGTAGCAACTACTCCTCTGAAACTACTTGACGGATTTTCATGAAACTTCACAGGAATGTTGCTCTTGATGTCTTATTGATCCTAGCAAAATTTCAGGTCGGCCGGAAATTCAAGATGGCCGCCACGGCTAAAAATAAATTTTCAAAATACAAGTTTGTAGCGACTACTTCTTGAAAACTATAAGTGATATTGATATGGGACTTTTTCTAAAATGATCAGCATGACATGATGTTGGTCCTTGTCAAAAATCGTTTTTGATTCGACGTTAAACATGGCTGCCAGCGGCCATCTTTGTTTACATAGAGTTATATAATGAAAACTTGTAGCAACTACTCCTCTGAAACTACTTGACGGATTTTCATGAAACTTCACAGGAATGTTGCTCTTGATGTCTAATTGATCCTAGCAAAATTTCAGGTCGGCCGGAAATTCAAGATGGCCGCCACGGCTAAAAATAAATTTTCAAAATACAAGTTTGTAGCGACTACTTCTTGAAAACTATAAGTGATATTGATATTGGGGCTTTTTCTATTATGATCAGCATGACATGATGTTGGTCCTTGTCAAAAATCATTTTGATTCAACGTTAAACATGGCTGCCAGAGGCCATCTTTGTTTACATACAGTTATATAGTAAAAACTTGTAGCGACTACTCCTTTGAAATTAGTTGACAGATTTTCATGAAACTTTACAGGAATATTGCTCTTAATGTCTAATTGATCCTAGCAAAATTTCAGATCGGCCAGAAATTCAAGATGGCCGCCACAGCTAAAAATTGATTTTTAAAAAAGACGTTTGTAACGACTGCGTCTTGAAAACTATAAGTGATATTGATATGGGACTTTTTGTAAAATGATCAGCATGACATGATATTGGTCCTTGTAAAAAAATTGTTTTAATTCAACGTTAAACATGGCTGCCAGCAGCCATCTTTGTTTACATAGAGTTATATAGTACAAACTTGTAGCGACTAATCCTTTGAAACTACTTGGCAGATTTTCATGAAACTTTACAGGAATGTTGCTCTTAATGTATAATTGATCCTAGAAAAATTTCAGATCGGCCAGAAATTCAAGATGGCCGCCACAGCTAAAATTAGATTTTTTAAAAAAGAAGTTTGTAGCGACTACGTCTTGAAAACTATAAGTGATATTGATATGGGACTTTTTGTAAAATGATCAGCATGACATGATGGTTATCAGAGTCAAACATTATTTTGATTCAACGTTAAGCATGGCTGTCAGCGGCCATCTTTGTTTACATAGAGTTATATAAATGAAAACTTGTAACGACTATTCCTGTGAAACTACTTGACGGATTTTCATGAAACTTCACAGGAATGTTGCTCTTGATGTCTAATTGATCCTAGCAAAATTTGTTAAACGTGGCTGCCAGTGGCCATCTTTGTTTACATAGAGTCATATAGTAAAAACTTGTAGCGACTACTCCTCTAAAACTACTTGGCAGATTTTCATGAAACTTTACAGGAATGTTGCTCTTAATGTCTAATTGATCCTAGCAAAATTTCAGATCGGCCAGAAATTCAAGATGGCTGCCACAGTTAAAAATAGATTTTTAAAAAATAAGTTTGTAGCGACTACTTCTTGAAAACTATAAGTGATATTGATATGGGACTTTTTCTAAAATGATCAGCATGACATGATGGTTATCCGAGTCGAACATTATTCTGATTCGACATTAAACATGGCTGCCAGTGGCCATCTTTGTTTACATAGAGTTATATAATGAAAACTTGTAGCGACTACTCCTCTGAAACTACTTGACGGATTTTCATGAAACTTCACAGGAATGTTGCTCTTGATGTCTAATTGATCCTAGCAAAATTTCAGGTCGGCCGGAAATTCAAGATGGCCGCCACGGCTAAAAATAAATTTTCAAAATACAAGTTTGTAGCGACTACTTCTTGAAAACTATAAGTGATATTGATATTGGGGCTTTTTCTAAAATGATCAGCATGACATGATGTTGGTCCTTGTCAAAAATCATTTTGATTCAACGTTAAACATGGCTGCCAGAGGCCATCTTTGTTTACATACAGTTATATAGTAAAAACTTGTAGCGACTACTCCTTTGAAACTAGTTGACAGATTTTCATGAAACTTTACAGGAATATTGCTCTTAATGTCTAATTGATCCTAGCAAAATTTCAGATCGGCCAGAAATTCAAGATGGCCGCCACAGCTAAAAAATTGATTTTTAAAAAAGACGTTTGTAACGACTGCGTCTTGAAAACTATAAGTGATATTGATATGGGACTTTTTGTAAAATGATCAGCATGACATGATATTGGTCCTTGTCAAAAATTGTTTTAATTCAACGTTAAACATGGCTGCCAGCAGCCATCTTTGTTTTCATAGAGTTATATAGTACAAACTTGTAGCGACTAATCCTTGAAACTACTTGGCAGATTTTCATGAAACTTTACAGGAATGTTGCTCTTAATGTATAATTGATCCTAGAAAAATTTCAGATCAGCCAGAAATTCAAGATGGCCGCCACAGCTAAAATTAGATTTTTTAAAAAAGAAGTTTGTAGCGACTACGTCTTGAAAACTATAAGTGATATTGATATGGGACTTTTTGTAAAATGATCAGCATGACATGATGGTTATCAGAGTCAAACATTATTTTGATTCGACGTTAAGCATGGCTGTCAGCGGCCATCTTTGTTTACATAGAGTTATATAAATGAAAACTTGTAACGACTATTCCTGTGAAACTACTTGACGGATTTTCATGAAACTTCACAGGAATGTTGCTCTTGATGTCTAATTGATCCTAGCAAAATTTCAGGTCGGCCGGAAATTCAAGATGGCCGCCACGGCTAAAATAATTTTTCAAAAAACAAGTCTGTAGCGACTACTTCCTGAAATCAAAATCAATCAGTAGAGCTTCAAGGTCATTGACCTCTTGTTACTTTTAAAATTCTTGTCGGCGCTACTCCTCCTAAACGCCTTGTTGGATTTCGACGAAACTTGGCAGGAAGCATCGGTTAGATGTCTGGTTGTGCTCATTGCGCTTTTGTTCCAGTTTGCTGAGTTATGGCACTTTGACATTTTTACTTTAAATTTCTTTGTCGGCGCTACTCCTCCTAAATGGCTCGTTGGATTTCTACAAAATTTGGCAGGAAGCCTCAGTATGATGTCTAGTTGTGCAAAGCGTGGAATATCAATAAAATCTTGGACAAGTTTGAAAACCAGCTAGATATTGTTAGTAACGACAGGTTATGGCCCTTGATTTGTTGAAAAATGCTATATTGTATTTTCCTTTGTTAAATCTGTAGTTACTTCAGGTTTTATCTGATCTTTACCATATTTTTTAGAATGTTAATATAACCCCCCACCCATTTTTATGAAATTTCATTCATAGAAGAAGTGGGACAAATTAAAAAATACCCATGCCAGACTTGACACAGCAGACTTAATGCCCATGATAACCAGTTGAGCGATCTAAGGCCATCCTATCCCAGTTGTTTTTGCAATGTTTTAAAAAAATAATGATGGGAATTTTTTGTCGACAACCCTTGATATAAGAGCCGTTTTAGCCAGTAGAGCATCCACAGGCCCTCTTGGGCCTCTTGTTTTTAATAGAATGGCATGTTGTTTTTAATAGAATGGCATTTCGTTTTTAAACAAATGCACTTAGATGTCATCTCAGCAAAAGCAAACGGCAAACTCCGTTGTTTTTAGTTACTAAAATGTTTATAAACTTTCATTTAAGCACCATTGACGTTTTTATTTTTACGTCCAGCCCCTATTAGGCGAGACATGTGAATCCACGGATTTCTTGTTTATTTTATTTAATTATTTTTTTTTGTTAACGTACGCGGACCTAAGGTCGTCACATTTTGGTATATCCGCTCACATGGACGGTCTCACACAGCTATGATGATCATAAAGGGACCCTTCAATTAAAACATAAACCAAAGAATAGACGTGTGAGATAATGTTTTCATATCAAATAAAATCATTTTTCAAGCTACGTGTACGCCTGATGATCTGGGGACCGCATGGACCCGAAGTCGTCATGGTCTTGAACCAAAGCTCATCACCTATGACCTAAGGTCGTCATTATTTTTATTTTTTTAAAAAAACACCGTTAACATTACAACTGCATTTTTTATTCAATCAACTGCACTTTTTAACACGAATAATGCACATGACATGTTAATTAGAACACTTCTAGTCGGTTACACGAAACACACAACTCTACCTATTTTCCCAAATCCACCCAAATATACCCCTCCCAAATCCACACAAAAGCTATTATATGGTATTACAGTCGATTCCGTTTAATCACATATCGGTTAATTGCATATTTCGGTTAATTGCATACAGTTTTGAAACACAAAACCATTCGTATTCTTTTGCATGTAAAAAAACCCGTATAATCGCATAGGTTTTTGTCACATTTCGGATAATTGCATAACGAATATCTGGCTAATTGCATACTGAAAGTCAAATTTACCTGTATTTTTCAACTGTTAATTGATTGACGCGGTCACAGAGATAAGACCGAGGCAAATTGATTGACAAAAGCTGCTAATTGACTTGCCGAGAAAAAAGTTTGCCATTTTGTGCGGCTTCCGTAAAGCTTCCACGCCATGACGATCGCTCACCAATTAGCATACACGATTTAATAATAAGTTTGTACGCAATGTAAAGCAATGTGTTGTTAATTATTTATTGCTCTCAGTAGTGTCTAGTGTCAGTAGAGATGCATATGACATTGAAGAGCTCACAGAGGTTACTTAATAAATGAAAAATAAAATAAGCTTTTGTGTTATTATCATGGCTGTGTAATTCACACGACAAACAATAGCAAAGCGACGCAGGTTGAAAGAAAACAAATATGCATAAATATTGCATAAAATCTATGAAATAACAGTAAATACAAAACGGATATGCACAATATTAATACTATCAAACATCTTACATAGAATTAACTCGTTCAATTTCGACTATTCGAATACTCTGGTTAATCGCATATACTTTCTTGACAAATGGGCTATGCAAATAACCAAAATTGACTGTACAACGATGTAGTGGTAGCAAATACCACTCACAAAAAGCATTTGGAAAAAAATAAATATATACATGTAGTTGTTAATTTATTTGTTAATAATGGATGTTGTTATCACGATGTGTAAAAATAATGCAGAAATCGTTAATTCTGTAATAAATTAACAACTATATTTTCATTTTCTCAAATGATTATTTTATTTGTGATATTTGGTACAATAACATCATTGTACCATCATTGTAACACCATATAATGTGGATTTAGGAGGTTTAGGGGTAGATTTAGGTGGATTTTTGGGGACATATGTAGATTTGGGTGTTTCGTGACACCCCTTCTAGTAACTGAAACAATGACACAAAACATAATACTTATAAATTTGAACACTGTTATAACGATAACAAAAGTAGTTCTTGTACCATATAAGAACATAAATGACCATTAAAGTTACATTTATCGTATTCAATAACAATAAAATTGGCTTTAACTTTCAAACAAAGGAAACAGATCAATACATATCTCAAGAGCAAATTTCAGAGGCCGTAACTCAGCCTATTTCGATTCGAGCTTTTTGAAAAGCTGAATACGTCTATACAACGTTAACCCAGTAAATAACGTTTCAGTTTTTTCAAAAGCTCATGAAGTTTGCTCTTGAACAACCATGTCGCTATGAATCAAACATGACAGTTAACGTTTATTGTTCATAAGACGGCATTTAACTTTTCGTTTTGTTGCCTGGCAACTCCATGTTTTTTATGTATATAAAACTACAGCTCTTGGCACATTCAAGGATAGAGTGTATGTCGTCTTCCTCGCATTTGAACGCGATTGCACATGTCTGTTGTAGTCCTACACCTCTGCACTTGACCTCCCGGACGTCAGTAGGTCGAAGGAAATATTTTGATTTGGCTTTATTTTCTTGCATAATTGCATTGACGTCTTTGGCACTCTGACGCTTTAAATTGCCTAGTTTCCGTGGGCCATCAAACACCGCCACTGCGTTACCATCATACGGATTGGTGGGCTCTATTTCAGCATGGTATGTACCAGTTAATTCTACTACGGCCATAGTGGTGCATGCCGTCTACAACTACATTTCTTATTACGATCTTCTTCATCTGAAATCAAAAGGAGATCTTAACATTACTAATAATCATGATAATCAATTGATAAAATTCAACGAGTTACTTTCACAAATGCTATCATTTTCATTCACGAAAGTTTTACTGAAAGATGCTTAACAGTTTTATTCTCTCGACATTCCGACAGTTTCGTTTCCATTTTTGTCAGTTTTAGATACTTCATTTTCGGCCTCAGCACTTTTAGATAATTTCAACGAACTTTACAAATGCTCACACTACAAGTAGGCCTACGTGTTTAGCGTGATAGGCGTATATTTAACAACCATATGTGCTGCGTCATGAAAAAAACTACCTAATGGGACTCATATATTGTAAAACATGACGAACTAACGTTAGATGAATAACTGTAAAACTGAAAACTATATAATACACAAACATGTTCTGATCCTCTAACCTTACTGTGACAGGTGTCGTGCTTGTGGTCACCTACTGCGTAAATTAATCAATACTGTCGCTGATCTTGATCACGACACATGCCACAGTAACGTTTGAATATTTTTCGCACGATATCACCTGTTCTTACATTTGATCAGTACATATACATTATACTTGGACTACTCATTTATTTGCACCACTACCACGGCCGCTTTAGAATTTGATTTTGCATTTTTCTTGTTGGCCCTTTTCTGTTTCTGTTTTTCTTTTTCTGTCTTGTTTCTCTCTCGAATTTCCCTTTTCCGTTCAATCTCCTCTTTCCTTTTAGCAGCAGCTATGATTATCTTTTTTTGTTTTTCCTCTTCTTTCATCCGTTTAGTTTCTTGTTGTTGTTTACGTTGAGCCTCTTTCGCCTCCATTTCTTTCTGAACCTCTTTGCTGGTTAAAAGCCTTGATTTCTTCCTTACTTTCTTTTCCTTTGAAACCAATGGTATGATTAGAATATCAGCTACACTTTCGGAAATCAATCCAGCCTTTACAAGTGGATGGCATTTAATACGATCTTGCCCGGAAGATGACGAATGTTCAGAGTTGTTATTGTTAATATCAACTGGCGAAACACTGTTCTTGGTTGTGACGCCGTTCGGTTCATTGACAATGGTGTGACTGTTGCTTGTGGTGTTCAGCTGTATGGCGCCTGTACTGGTAGCAGTACTTTCTTCACTGGTAACAGTGTTCAATCCGACCAGGACTGTTTGAGGAGCACTGTACACAGCCTTTCGCCCGGTAAGTCCACGTTGTGCTGTAGACATTCACTGTATCTCTGCCATTTTCGTGGTGTCATTGAGGTCTCGACAGCTGCGAGCGCTAATTTCGATGGGCAGTTTTCTTGGGTGTCCATCACTGAGCACTCAGCAGCAGAGGGTTCCACTGAGCATTTATTTGACCACTACCACGGCCTCTTTAGAATTTGATTTTGCATTTTTCTTGTTGGCCCTTTCCTGTTTGTTTTTAGCTCTACTGGCCAAGGGCCAGCAGAGCTTATGGGATGGTGTGTTGTCCGTCGTCCGTCGTCCGTCGTCCGTCCGTCGTCCGTCGTCCGTCCGTTAACTTTTCTTCAAACGACTTCTCCTCAGAAACCGCTTGGCTAATTTCTAACTTCACATGGATGATCCTTAGATGAATGCTTTTTAGATTTGTTAAAATTAGGTCAGCGCTGCATCCAAGATGGCTGCCATTACCATTATGGTTCTTTACCAAGTTTTTTCAAATGGTGACCCTGGGGTAACATTTGGCCCCGCCCCAAGGGTCACATGTTTTACATAGACATGTATAGGAAAAACTTAAAAAATCTTCTTCTCTGAAACTGCAAGAGCCAGAGGTTTAATATTTTGCTGTTGCTATAAGCTTATGGTCCTTTACCAATTTTGTTTCATTGGGGACCCTGGGGTCCCATCTGGCCCCGCCCCGGGGTCACAGTATTACATAAATGCTTGTATAGGGAAAAACTGAAAAAAATCTTCTTCTCTGGAACTGCAAGAGCCAGAGGTTTAATATTTTGCATTTGCTATAAGCTTGTGGTCCTTTACCAAGTTTGTTCAAATGGTGACCCTCGGGTCATATTTGACCCCGCCCCAAGGGTCACATGTTTTACATAGACATGTATAGGGAATTTATTTTTTTTTAATTATTTTTTTTTTAATTTTTAGTGTTTTTGTTGGTTTTTAATTTCTTTTTTTTTTTTAATTATTTTTTTTTTTTAATTATAATTTTTTTTTTTTTTTTTTATTTTTTTTTTTTTTTTAATATTTTTTTTTTTTTTTTTTTTTTTTTTTGAATTATTTTTTTTTTAAATATTATTATTTTTTTTTTTTTTTTAAATATTTTTTAATTTTTCTTCTTTTTTTTTAAATATTTTTTTTTTAAATACTTTTTGATTTTTTTAAGCTCTATGTTCGACCAGTCGGACCAGTAACAGAGGAGTTCTTGATTTAGTTAAACATGCTATATTTTGCCTAGTTAATACGTTAGGGCCTTCATTTTTCATCTGATCTTTACCAAACTTTACCAGATTCTTTAGTTATGGCCCTTGATTTAGTTAAAAAGCTGTTTTTTGCCCAAAACTTTCAAAAAAACGTAAATGGCAGTCACTCACTTCATTGATGTTATAAGAGCCATGTTAGCCAGTAGAGCGTCCACAGGCCCTCTTGGGCCTCTTGTTTCTTTTTCTGCCTTGTTTTATTTCTTTAATTTCCCTTCTCCGTTGTGCGGATGAGTTAAAGCAGGTTAGACATGGTAGAAAAAATAAATTTTTTGGGTAAAAACTGGGGTTTCGTATTTAGTAAATTATGTATGATAACATACCTGAGACATCAACTTTGCAGCCTCAATTTTCAACTTCCTGTACACTGCCACGTTCAGGGGTTGGGTGATGTGGGTAGTCCTAGGAGGTAGGCAGAGTAGCAGTACATCGTTGGCGATGGCAGATCTTATCAGTGGGGCACTGATGTGCGACGAAGCTCCGTCTTGAATCAATATCAGGGGACGCTGAGGCACGGCATATTTGAATCAAACCATTGTATATATAAGTTTTGGTCCATGAAACCACTATCGGAATAACCATATGAGGCATTGATGGGACCATTTTTGACCAGCTGACTTATTAAGATACAGGGCGGCCTCATCGCAATTATAAATTTGGTGGGGCTTGTCATTCAGTTGATTTTTGTCCAAAGTTTCTTTCAAAGTGTATTATATAATTTTTAATTTTGTTTTATTAATTCATCTGTTGTATATTATATAATTATTAAATAGCTCTGTGATGTAGAACTATTAATAACAGTATTTTCTTGCGACTTCGTTCATTTCCAATTACACATAATTTAATAGTTTGATAACATTATATATAATTGTTTTATTGACACAGGTGTTCCTAAACAGGTAAACCTATTTATTACACTGATGAAGTCGTACAACATTTCTTTAATTTTCATTGAACCTGAGGTCGTCACCCATGCCCTATGGTCGTCACTGTCTTTTTCTGCTAATAACGTACAAGTTTCGCTTGATACGGTCAAAGAGGAGTAACGTTAAGTGATGTTAATTCGAAGGTTCCAGAAGGTAAACACGTGGTATGTAGGATTATAAAGCGCTTCACGGACCCTGACTTAACTTTCGTCCAAACACAGTGAAATGGACAAACCCTTTCGCCCGTTCAAACAAATTTGAATGAAAACAGTGGTCTTATTTCACAGTCGATAATTCAAACTTGGATCAGGACTGTGATACGTTATATACGTACATAATTTTTATATAATAGAAATGTTTACCTTTCAAATATTTCCTGCCACAGCATCTTCTGGTCACGTGATAGAAAGAGAATGATGTCAAATAAAACATGACGAGTTCAGGGCCCGGCCGACTATAGGTCAGCTTACGTTAAATGTTGTTGTTTTTTAAATTTTTAAAAAAAAAAAAAAATTGTTTTTAATTATTTTCATTCATTTTTTTTTTTTTTTAACTTACGTATTATTATTTTTTATTTTTTTTTAGCTCTATGTTGGGACCAGTCGGACCAGTAACAGAGGCGTTATGGCTCTTGATTTAGTTAACAATGCTATATTTTGCCTCGTTAATACGGTAGGGCCTTCATTTTCATCTGATCTTTACCAAACTTTACCAGATTCTTTAGTTATGGCCCTTGATTTAGTTAAAAAGCTGTTTTTTAATGGCAGTCACTCACTTCATTGATGTTATAAGAGCCGTGTTAGCCAGTAGAGCGTCCACAGGCCGTCTTGGGCCTCTTGTTTGTTTTCTTGCAATAATCAAAATGGCCGCCATGGCAACCCAAAGTTTATAGAGAAAAAGGCTAAATTAGACATCTTCTCTGAAATCGCTTGAAGGAGTTTGATGAAACTTAATCACAATGATCTTTAGGGAAGTCCTCTTCAGATTTATGTTTCTCATGGTGGCCAGTTTTCCAAGATGGCCACCATGTCTAAAACTAGGTAAAAATTAAGGAAACCACGTGGCTATACACACATAATTATTAGATTTGTGATGAATTGCATTATTTAGATAGAAAGGTTGAGACATTTGGTGGGGGGGGGGGGGGGTGAACGTCATGGGGGGTGGGGCGGGGGGGTGGGGCGGGGGGGTGGACGTCATGAGGGGTGGGGGGGCGGACGTCATCGGGGGTCAAATATATATATTTTTTTTTTTTATATCTTTCAACTAAACTTTGTGTATGACTTCCCCACATCATAACGACGTGCAAGAGCAACATTGTTTTTGACTCCGCCCCAGGGGTCAAATACACTAAAAATTCAACTACACTGTTATTTCTTATTGTTTTTACATACAACTTGGTATTTATACCCATCTCTTATAAGATACACAACATATCAAACACGTTTTTTATTTCAACCTCCGATGTGCGACCTGGGGCGGATGTCATCGGGTGTTGAATATTTATTTTTTTATCCCCACCTTTTTTGATGTCGAGATTTGAAACCTTGGGGATTGATAGATCTATCATCACAGATGTGCATAAGCCTTTCAAATTTTTTATGTGACATTCAGAAGCACAGCTAGGGCAGATAATCCATGCATCTTCAAAAAGGTGGTATCTGCGCTGGGTCGATTCCCTATCGACTAATCTAGTTATATGAAAGTAGTAAGAACCATTTCGCTCTGTAACTCTTACATGCATTGAAGGATTTTGAAATAATTTGGCACACAAGTCCACCTCATCAAGGCGATGTGCAGAATCCCAACAACCATGTGTGTATTTTCTAGGGTCAAGGTCACACAGAAAGGCGTTCATTTGATAAGAATGTAGTAAGAACCATTCAGATAAAGCATATCACAGAAATCATTTAAGGTAATTGGATGAAAGTTTGTACAAGTAAAGAACACAACCGGAGGATGCGCAGAGTACAAGAAAGGCCTTTTCGGTAACCGCAGGAACCCTGTTGATTTTGGGGTCACTAGATCAAGGTTACAGGTTAAAATTTAAAGCCAGAAAATCAGTTTCCACAAGATAACTAGACAATAATGCAACCTACGGCCACCGAACTTCACAGCTAGGTTGCCCTCAGTGACTTCAAAAACCCTATTGATTTTGATGTCACAAAGTCAAGGTCATATTCACCATTAAGCACGCCTCCACGAAGTGGGGGAGAGGTATTGCTATACCCCCAGCGTCAGCGTATGTATTGACCCCCCCTGCCCAACATTAAAGTTTTTGGGGTAAGTTTTTGTAATGCATATATTTCATCAACTATCCATAGTAAGCTGTTGTTATTTGACATACAGCATCTGTCATACATCAACATTGATATGCTGATGATAAATTAGGATATATTTTTTTATAACTTATACATTTTCATCGTTTGCGGACTTAGACTTTTTACACCAATATCCACGTTAAAGTTTTAGACTTTTTACACCAATATCCACGTTAAATTTTTAGGCGTAAGTTTTTGTAATGCATATATTTCATCATCTATGAATAGTAAGCTGTTGATATTTGACATACAGCATCTGTCATACATCAACATTGATATGCTGATGATAAATTAGGATATATTTTTTTCTTATTTATACATTTTCATCGTTTGCGGACTTAGACTTTTTACACCAATATCCACGTTAAAGTTTTTGGGGTAAGTTTTTGTAATGCATATATTTCATCATCTATGAATAGTAAGCTGTTGATATTTGACATACAGCATCTGTCATACATCAACATGATATGCTGATGATAATTTAGGAAAAAAATATTATTATTTATCAATTTTTTCATCGTTTGTGACTTAAGACTTTTTACACCAATATCCACGTTAAAGTTTTTGGGTAAGTTTTTGTAATGCATATATGTCATCAACTATGCATAGTAAGCTGTTGACATTTGACATACTGCTTCTGTGATACATCAGCATTGATATGCTGATGATAAATTAGGATTTATTTTTATTTTTATATTATCTTTGTTTTCATCGTTTGCGGACTTCGAATTTTTACCGTTGTAACACAAACTTAATATTGCCTATAACTTTTTCATTCCTTTATATTTCTTCATCAAACTTCCAATATACATGTATACACTTCACGACAATATCCAAGTGACCTTACGAGTATATGAAGGTCAAGGTCACATTTGAAGTAAAATTCTGGGTTCAATGGTCACTTTTGGGTCACAAAATATTCACATTATGTATACTCTTTCATTTCTTCAGTAAATGTTTGATATATATATATACAATTCTTTACAATACCCGCATGCCCTTATGAAATTTAAAGGTCAAGGTCACAGTCAAGAATTTGCGTTCAAAGGTGTTTTCTTTTCTTTTTTTAATTGGTCAGCTTTGGGTTCAAAGATCAACTTTCTTTTGAAAGGTTTACATTTTGAAAGGTGATTCTTTTTTTTTAATTTAGTCAACATTGTATAGTTGTACGTTCAATGGTCAACATATATCTCTTTTTATCATGGAACTAAACTTTTATTTAGGCTGTTATCCATATTGAATGTTTTAGCCAGGCGAGCATTGGGTGGTATTGACACCCATTTCTGGTACGTAGAATACCATGGCCCATTAACCAGTTTTGATTTCTTTGTCGATTTTTTACGAAAATGCTGCTTTCAGGAAACAATGTGGAATATTGCTCAGAATGAACATTATGATAATGGGATGCAAAACACATAGGACAACTGTCTATTCGGGGAGCATTGCACATTTCTAACATCCTTGTTTAAAATGGTAACTAAGCAGTATTTTCAGTCATGCAGGGCAAGCTGAAGAAATGGTTTGTGCTCATTCATATAGACTAAAAAACTTGTGTGTACACAATGTTGCTCATCACTAGACCTTTGATGGGATTGAGTTTGTGGTCGAATTCGAGGTCTCTGACCTGTTGCTGAAAACTGGATTCCGCTTATTTAACAGAACAGTTCCATGTACTCTTTAAATGTATTTCATAGCTAGATCTCATCTGGGATTGGTTTGGGAGTCAGTATTATGAAAGGCCATGGTCACTGACCTTTAACTGAAAATTGATTTCTGCTCATAAAAACAGCTGGATGTACCTCGACTGTGGCCGATTTTGGTGACCTTTTACTGAAAATTGGTGAACACATTATTTCCTGCAGTTTAATATATGTCACCAGTACGGATATAATATTGTGCAATATTTACTGTATTCTTTTTATCTATTTCCAGATTAGAAATGCCACGTAAGAAGGGTTGGAAGAAGGCTACGACGAAGCAGGGCAACTACTTTACCAGACAAAATGACCAGACAAACGTTCTTGACCTTGACAAAAGTACAGACGAGGAAGTGACCTCATTAAAAATACTGCAGCATAAGCCAAATGACCCCCTGACTGAGAGAGTGGACTCGACTAAAACACAGCCAAATGACCCCCTGACTGAGGAATTGGCCTCGACTGAAACACAGCGGCAACAGCCAAATGACTCGACTAACGTGACTGAGGAAGTGGCCTCGACTAAAACACAGCCAAAAGACAGAACGTTACTGCGAAAGCAGTAGAAAAAACATTGCTATCAAAAACTGCCAAAAAAACTGCCAAAAAAACAAATGCCAAAACAACATTGCTATCAAAAATTGCTGTACAAACTGCCAAAAAAACTGCCAAGATATCTGACAAAGAAACTGCCAAGATACCATTGCTAACAAAAATTGCCCCAAAAAATGCAAAAACTTTTTTTTCAAAACCATTGCCAGACCAACATACAGGTGTCTTTCCTAGAGCTATTGTCAAGTCTGCTGAAGAAAAACTTACATTTGGAAGTACACACCAAGGTACTCTCAATTTTTCAGATGAAACAAGAGGTAGACAATGTACATGCATATCATTGGTAATGCTTGTAACAGCTCTTGAAGATAAAAACATTTCATCTGACATTGTTGATATGTCACTTCAGATTGGTGATAAATTGTACAAATCTGTTGTAGATTCCCTTAAGAAAGTGAACAAATTCCAAAACAACTTCCTTGGCTTTAATGAAATTCCAACTGTTGTTTCAACAACTGATTGCATCCATGTTTTATCTAAGCAAACAACAATATCAGGACATGTTTTACCCTCTGATGATGATATGGTGTCGCTGGAACAAGGGCTTAGTTTGAACTTTGAGACTGCGCAATGTGCACTTATTATGGTAGGGTGTATTTGCTCAGCAATACTAAGAAAAGATGATGTCTTTTTCTTCATGGACTCTCATTCACATGGTCCAAATGGAATGACTTCTGAAGATGGAATGGCCGTTTTTGCAAAGTTTTGTACATTTGATGAATTGGTGTCCTTTATGTATGCATATTATCAGAGTTTAAATTTACTTGATAACACTGCCTTTGAAATTCAGTCGCTACAATCCTCTTTTTCAAAGAAAAACAAAGTAAACACAAACAGAGATAGTGACTCAATGCTTAGACAATACTTTGATAATCAAACAGTTCAAAATCTAAAGAAAACCATCAAATTGGTGTCGAAAACCTCAGAAAGTAAGCTGTCAAGAAGGAAATATATGAGAGAACTTATAAAGCGTTAAAGAGCTCAAGGGACTGCAAATGAAAGAACAGTTGAAAAAAGAAAACAAGCTACTTATATAAGAACAGTAAGAGGCAACTGTGAAATAAAAAGAGTTGAAAGACAGAAGCAATTGGAATACAAAAGAACAGTCAGAGCAAATCTTGAAAAAAGAAGAGTTGAAAGGCAGAAGGAATCGGAATACAAAAGAACTGTCAGAGCAGATCCTGAAAAAGAACAGTTGAACGAAAGGAGCAATCTGATTATAAAAAAACAGTCAGAGCAAATCCTGAAAAAAGAACAGTTGAACAAAAGCAGCAATCTGATTATAAAAAAACGGTCAGAGCAAATCCTAAAAAAAGAAGAGCTGAGATGCAAAAAAAACGGAAAAGTAAACAGTTGCGTCGTTCTGACCCATTAAATAAAGAAATGGAAAGAGTATACAAAAAACAACAATGATTAAATAAAACCTTCAGACAAATGGAGCGTTCTCAAGAAAAGGAACACACCGCATCAAAGAGACAAAATGTTGATTTTATATATGAAGAATCAGTTAAAAGAAAGAAAAAGAAGGACGGTGAAACATTAGATGACTGTATTCTTAAATTCCACAATAATGTGAAAAAAGGACCAACCTTCATTTGCACTTCATGTCATCAAACTTTGTTTGCTCACTCAGTCACAAGTGCTGAAAGACTCCAGAACACAATCTCGGCAGACATTTTGGATAAAGTATTAACACATATGTCTGAAGATAATAAAGAATGGATTTGTCATACTTGTTTAACAGCACTGAAAGAAAGTAGATTCCCGAAACTATCGGTTGCCAACAAAATGTGTTTTCCAGAAAAACCACCTCAGCTTGAACTTCACCAACTTGAAGAAAGACTAGTTGCTCTAAGAATTCCTTTCATGCAAATCAGAGAGTTACCTAGAGGGGGTCAGTTGTCAATAAAAGGCAGTGTTGTTAATGTACCTGTCGACATTCAGCCAGTTGTTAATGCTTTGCCACGGCCATTTGATAACAATGTCATGGTCCCAATGAAGTTGAAGAAGAAGCTTTGTTATAAAAAATGTGACTTTGTAGAAAACGTTCGACGTTTTTGTGTTCTTGCTGCTTTACACTGGCTTATGAAAAACAGTGATCTGTACAAAAACTCGGGTATACATATTGATGAGAAATGGGTGGAAAATATGAATGCAACTAGTTTAGAAATCTTGCAAGAGTTCACCGATGAAAATGATCAGTCTGTCGAAGTGAACATAAATGAAATGCAACATACAAGTACATGCAATAAAGATAGTCTTGCGAACCAACAAGTTGACTATGATTCTGACCATTTCAGTGAAATAGATGAGCAAGAAAATTATTCTGGTAATGTGGATATGTTGCTTGATAGATCGGATCCCAGTGAAAACACATACACTTTTGCACCAGGGACAGCAGCCAATTGGCTTATATTTTGACCCCGATGCTAAATATTTAGCTTTTCCTTCTATATTCTGTGGCCAGAGAAGATCTGAAAACGAAGACAGGAGTGTTCCAGTGCACTATAGCGACATTGTAAAGTGGGAACTAAGAAGTGTTGATAGAAGGGCAGCAAATAATGTTCCAAATATTTTCTTTAAGATGAAGAAACTTCAAATGAAGCAAATAACAGACAAAGTACATTTAGCATTGAGGAGGTGCAAAACAAAAGGAAAGAATTTGACCGTTGGTAATGTTTTACAACCAACCCTCTTAAACAAACTTGTGCATTTAGATGAAGGTTATTACATTTTCAGAACATTAAGAGGCTCACCTGGAAGCACGAAAAAAAGATGTGTTTGCAATGATAAGACAACTCGGATTGCCCACTTGGTTTGCTTTACTCTCGTCAGCTGATGCAAGATGGACTGATTTGTTGAGAATTTTAGCAGAATTGAATCTTGGGAAAAAGTTGACAGACGAGGAATTAGACAAAATGACTTGGGTTGAAAAAAAAAAACTTGTCCAGAAAGATCCTGTTACATGCTCTCGTTACTTTGATCATCCTGTGCAAGAATTTATTGGTACAGTCTTGTAAAGTAATCATGAACCAATTGGAAAACTCTACTATTATTTCTATCGAGTTGAATTTCAACAAAGAGGTTCACCCCATATTCATATGCTGATGTGGATAGATGGAGCACCCAAATACGGAAAAGACCCTACTACCACAGTTATACAATTCATTGATCAATATGTATCATGCTCAAATGATGTTGACGAGGAACTGTCGAATCTGGTTGATATTCAGACGCACAAACATTCAAAATCATGCAGGAAAAAGGGAAAAGGAATATGTCGTTTCGGGTTCCCACTGCTACCGTTCGAAGAAACGATGATTCTCGAGACGTTAGAAGAAAGTGTTGATCACGAAAAACACAAGAAATTGTTTTCAGACTCAAGAAAAACTAAATGAAATGAAAGATGTACATAATATATCATTCACTGATTTCCTGAATGACATTCATGTCACAAAGAGTGACTATATCAATGCCATCCAAAGTTTGTTAGATGGCCCAAAAGTGCTATTGAAAAGACAACTGTCTGAAATTCGAGTAAATGCTTATATGAAGAATATAATGAAAGCATGGAAAGCAAATCATGACCTTCAATTTGTGCTCGATCCTTATGCATGTGCTGTATATATAGTCTCTTACATAAGCAAATCTCAATAAGGTATGAGCATATTGCTTGACCAAGCATGTAAAGAAGCAAAACTGGGGAACACTGACCTAAGGAAACAAGTCGTACACATGGGAAACAAGTTTTTGAATAGTGTTGAAGTCAGTGCACAGGAAGAATCATACCTGACTCTCCAGTTACCACTGACAAGATGTACACGAGATGTTACATTCATAAATACATCGGAATCGGAAGAACGCACCTTTCTGTTGAAAGATAAATCAACGTTAGAAAAAATGTCAGCTGATTCGACTGATATTGTGTCTGACAATATTATCAACAGATATTCCAAAAGACCCAGACTACTAGAACATTACTGTCTAGCAGATTATGTATCAGAATTGGAAGTGAAGAATCCAAAATCAGAAACAAACAACTCCTGTGATTGGGATATGAATGATGATGACAATCAAAATTTTGCAGCACTGTTTGAAAATACTAGTAACATCGAATCCAGGAAAATCAATATTACATTAAAAAACGGTATTGTAATTAGACAAAGACAGAAGCCGAAAGTGATTCGGTATGTGCGATTCTCAAAAAAAACTGATCCAGAAAATTACTATAGAGAGAGAATTCTATTGTTTCATCCATGGAGGAATGAGAAGAGAGATATTATTGGAACGTTTGATTCCTTTGAAGAACATTACAATACCTTAAAGAATTTCATTGAAAGCAAAGCAAAACGGTATGAACATAATGCAAATGAACTTGATATGGCTAGAGAGAGAGCTCAAGAGGAACTTAAATTTGACAGTGTTGCACCTGATAATGAACAGCATGAGGCAGATGATGTTGATGACGGAAGTATTGAAAGTGAAAGATTTGTATATTTCAACCCAGACAGGCCAGAAAACCAAAAACGCTATGACATAAGCATAGGCATTGACATTGGGCTGTCTGCAAGAGGTGTTGATGTGATGCAAACCAGAATGTCAACAGATGATTATGTGAAGAATGTTCGATCTTTGAATCCTGAGCAAATGGAATTTTTCCTGCATGTACTGCAGTGGATAAAACTCTAGAAAGACCCATTGCATTTGTTTTTGACTGGTGGAGCAGGTGTTGGAAAGTCTGTAGTAATCAGAACACTGAACAAAGCTATCAGTAGGTATATGTGTACTGCTGTAGGAGAAAATCCAGAAAACTGCCGAGTTCTTATGTGTGCACCAACAGGAAGGGCTGCTTACAATATAGGTGGGACAACAGTTCATTCAGCTTTTAAGATCCCTGCAAGTCAAGGTTTCAACTACAAACCACTAGACAGTGATTCCCTTAACACATTAAGAACAAAATATTGAGATTTATCTGTCGTAAAGATTGATGAGGTGTCTATGGTAGGAAACAATATGTTGAACTTTGTTAATGAGAGATTAAAGCATATCAAGGGTAGCAAAGAATATTTTGGTGGCATTCATATGATCCTTATTGGAGACCTATTCCAGCTAAAACCAGTCATGGATGGTTGGATATTTCAAAATTTTAAAACCGGCTTTGGACCACTAGCTTCAAACCTTTGGCAAGACATGTTCCTTCTTCATGAATTGACATAAATAATGAGGCCTAAAAAATGGCTCAACATGTACAGTAATGAAAATAGCAGAAGGCAAGAAAACACACAAAAACCAAGTATTATTTGGGTATTGTTTGACAATCAATAGGTAAGATAAGTAGACAAAAATACAATCATCTGTACCATCAGCAAATTGATAAATGCTGGACACCGATATTTGACGTGAAAAGGTCTTTCTTGTATTTAAGAAAAAACGTCATGCGTGTTCAATTTCCATTCAGGATTTCTGCAGCTAAATCTATTCACAAGTCACAAGGTAACAATGGACCAAGCAGTGTAGATATGTCAGCTCAACGTTGTTTCCCACAGATTCACTATGGTCACTTCAGTAGGGTGAGGAACCTGTCTGGATTGTACATATTAAACTTAAATGAAGAGAACATTTCTGTATCAACTTGTGTTACAAATGAAATGGGACGGCTTCGAAAAAAAGCTACTCTGGCTTTTTGTGTTATAAGCCATTGTACAATTTCAACTCAGATTCAGTCAAAACATCTTTCCTAAATGATATAGAAGCAGATCGCAATTTGAAAGCAGCAGATATCATTGGAGTAGCAGAAACATGGCTGTTGATGCAAGATAGTGATGACCTGCTTGCTATGGAAGGGTACACCATGTACAGAAAAGATGGCTTGGCAAAATTACCGACTATAGACCTCACCGAGGGATAGTCATGTATGTGAAGGACAATGCTCATGTTGTTTTGGTTAAATATCATTCAGATATCAATGCTGAATTCATTCTTTTGAATATGCTACTACATGGACACTCCTTAGAGGTTGCCACAGTGTACATACAGGTCACCATCTTGTACTTCATCAGAATTTCAGAAATCGCTGTTATCAAATTTGTATCCTCTGATCAATCTTAATTCTCCTTTTGTCATCCAAGGTGATTTTAATTATGACATACTTAAAGATCAAAGGCATTACCTTGACTTCATGCAGAACACATTCAGTTGCCGACAACTTGTTAATAAACCAACCCATGACTCTGGGTCTCTACTGGACCACATATTTGCTAATGTAGATGGTGCAGAATCAGATTGGTTATATTCCATGGTTTAAAATGATGTAACACGGAACATTCCAAACATAGCATTTTCATTGCCTTTTAAGGTATATATACATGAATGTAACATGCATAACTCTTTTCCAGTAATACTAATTGATAAACAAATTGTATTACATAATGTACATCATTAAGTGCAAAAACGTTTTAACATTTTGTTTCTCTAAAACCAAATGCTCACTCATAAATTTCTCAGATAATTGTAACATTAGCACTCGGGGACTATGGAACATGGATGTTATAAATGATTATAGTGATTACCAACTGGACACAGGACATTGCCTACTTACCAAATGGACCAGTTTCATACAACATCAATTGGAATATAATGTTCAATACCAACTGAACACAGAACATTGCCTACTTACCAAATGGACCAGTTTAATACAACATCAATTGGAATATAATGTTCAATACCAACTGGACAAAGAACATTGCCTACTTACCAAATGGACCAGTTTAATACAACATCAATTGGAATATAATGTTCAATACCAACTGGACAAAGAACATTTTGCCAACTTACCAAATGGAACCAACTGGACACAGGACATTGCCTACTTACCAAATGGACCAGTTTCATACAACATCAGTTGGAATACGATGTTCAATACCAACTGAACACAGAACATTTTGCCAACTTACCAAATGGAACCAACTGGACACAGGACATTGCCTACTTACCAAATGGACCAGTTTCATACAACATCAGTTGGAATACGATGTTCAATACCAATTGAACACAGAACATTGCCTACTTACCAAATGGACCAGTTTCATACAACATCAGTTGGAATATAAGGTTCAATACCAACTGGACAAAGAACATTTTGCCTACTTACCAAATGGAACCAACTGGACACAGGACATTGCCTACTTACCAAATGGACCAGTTTAATACAACATCAATTGGAATACAATGTTCAATACCAACTGGACACAGGACATTGCCTACTTACCAAATGGAACCAACTGGACACAGGACATTGCCTACTTACCAAATGGACCAGTTTCATACAACATCAATTGGAATACAAGGTTCAATACCAACTGGACACAGAACATTTTGCCAACTTACCAAATGGAACCAACTGGACACAGGACATTGCCTACTTACCAAATGGACCAGTTTCATACAACATCAGTTGGAATACGATGTTCAATACCAACTGAACACAGAACATTGCCTACTTACCAAATGGACCAGTTTCATACAACATCAGTTGGAATATAAGGTTCAATACCAACTGGACACAGGACATTGCCTACTTACCAAATGGACCAGTTTAATACAACATCAATTGGAATACAATGTTCAATACCAACTGGACACAGGACATTGCCTACTTACCAAATGGAACCAACTGGACACAGGACATTGCCTACTTACCAAATGGACCAGTTTCATACAACATCAATTGGAATACAAGGTTCAATACCAACTGGACACAGAACATTTTGCCAACTTACCAAATGGAACCAACTGGACACAGGACATTGCCTACTTACCAAATGGACCAGTTTCATACAACATCAGTTGGAATACGATGTTCAATACCAACTGAACACAGGACATTGCCTTCTTACGTACAGAATGTTGTATAATGTATATACATATACGTTTATGTATATTTTATAATTCATATTGTATTCATTGTTTTAAATATTTGTGTCCTTGCTGCTTGCATTAATATTAAATATTCTATCTGTCTAGATTTAAACGACTATAATGTCTGTATGCTGACTTAAAAAGACATCAATATATCTAGTGTATAACATATGTTTTGACAGTAATCAACCCATTTCCTGTAACTGTATACTATCATTGTTTAAAAAAAAAAGAGTTTGTTTTTATCTTTCATATTCTGCCATGTTGACCTGTCTATACAGTTTTTTTTTATCTTTCATATTCTGCCATGTAGATACAGTTTGCTTTTATCTTTCATATTCTACCATGTAGATACTGCAGTTTGTGGTCCATGAATAAGATCATTGTTTCTCCTGTGTGTCATCAGAGGCCTCTAAGTGAAGAAGAGCAGTCAAAATTTGCAGTAACTCTGCAGTTCTGGGATGAGAATGTTCTAGATCCATTCAAAGATACGTATTCTGATGTAAATAGAGGATGATTTCCTGTTTATAAAAACAAATACTAGTATACAATATATTGATATACATGTGGGCAATATATCCTCTGCTACCTTCTTTGACTTCATGATTGTACACTTAATAAATACTTTTGTTCAGAAAAACAATTTCAAGACTGGTTTTTACTCAAATAATAATAGTGTGGTATTGAGATTAAAGATTAGTGTGCTTACAGTGCATACAGTGTCATACAATGACCGTTAAGTTCATATACAAGTTGTTGTTACAAAATGAAATAAGCTAGAGAGAATACAGTGTACAACTTTCATTGAATATGGTTCATACTTGTAAATAAGAGTGACATGTTCCCTACAAATTTTATTCAATATGGTTCATACTTGTAAATAAGAGTGACATGTTCCCAAGAGTTGTTACCCTAAATTGTACATTTGTATCCTACTAAGTGATACAACTAAAATGCAGTGAACTAGAAAAGTAGTTGGAAATGGATTGCTGAACTTTATACCACCCAACATAAGTTTTGTATCAGTCTTGCAGTTCATTGATCATTAAGAATGATTAAAGAACCAATTCCATCACTGTTAGCTAAATGCAATCATTGTTATTTCCAAGGTTTAGGGATGTCAGTGCCCATATGTATTTTATAAATGTCACTAGTCTATTTGTCTTTATAACAAATCATACTTAGTGATTAACAGTCTTAATTTGCAGCAACTCTGCACATCTTTTCCATCTCAATTTAAATGGCGAGTCATACTGGTGTATTTGTTTTTTATTTCAGTGCCAGATGACCTTTTTGTGTTGGTTCTCAGTAAAACTCAATTCACTCATTTTGATAGAAATATTTGTTACATGTCTGTCATTGTATATATGTTAGCATTGTATTGATGTATTGATGTATAAGAGCATATAAATTCTGTAAAACATGTACCTGTAACTAAAAATGATTAGTGAGCCATTAAATGCATATACACACAATATATTGTTTATTTAGTGATAAACATCCAACTATTTCGAAATGGCATGTCCCCAAAAGGAACACACAAAATAATATAAGCACAGCATACAAATTTCTTTGTAACCGTCCCGTCTCTAGGGTGGCTGTTAATAACATATACTGTGTTGAAGAATGCTCAACTACATTGCATAGTCTAATAATAAAACTTACAACAAACAAATAGGCATACAAGAATGTATAATTGAATAAAAAAACTAGCAAAGTACAAGAAATGTCATAGTGACAAATGCCCCCGAAGTGACCTTTGATCTCTAAGTGTGACCTTGACCTTGGAGCCTAGGACCTGGTTGTGGTGAGCACTTGTGCCAAGTTATTTGAAAATCCATCCAGGAATGCCAGAGTGATTGACTTGACACGATTTGACCTTTGACTTCTAAGTGTGACCTTGACCTTGGAGCCACAGACCTGGATTTTGTGCGCGACACATCGTCTTGTTGTGGTGAGCACTTGTGCCAAGTTATTTCAAAATCCGTCCAGGAATACCAGAGTTATTGACTAGACACAATTTGACCTTTGACCTCTAAGTGTGATCTTGACCTTGGGGCCACACACCTGGATTTTGTGCTCGACACATCGTCTTGTTGTGCTAAGCACTTATGCCAAGTTATTTAAAAATCCCTGCATGGGTTGTGACGTTACGGTCTGGACACGAAATTGCGTACCTGTTTTTGACCTATCAACTGTGTGACCTTGACCTTAGAGGTACGGAAATGAGTATTGCGCACAACGCATCGTCTTGATATGGTGATCTCTTGTGCCAAGTTATTTAAAAATCCCTGCAGGGGTTGTGACGATACGTTCAGACGAAAATGCGTACCTGTTTTTGACCTATGAACTGCAAATGTGACCTTGACCTTTGAGGAGCAGACCTGGGTTTTGCGCACGACTCATCGTCTTGTTATGGTGATCAGTTGTACAAAGTTATTTAAAAGTCCCTGCATGCGTTGTGACGTTGCGGTCCAGACATGAAATTGCGTACCTGTTTTTGACCTATGAACTCCAAGTGACGTTTGAGGTACGGACCGACACATTGTCTTGTTATGGTGATCACTTGTACCAAGTTAATTAAAAATCCATGCAGGGGTTTTGAAGGTACAGTCCGGACACGAACTGCAGAATGACGGACGGAATGACAGACAGACAGAAGGTGCGATTACTATATGCCCCCGAAACATAACATTATAGCCTGACTTGCTTTCTGCGTTGTTATTAGACGCGTCTTGTTTCTTAGAGCATGAAATCTTTGTTTCACCAAATTTATCGATTTCATCACTGATATGACAAAGTTTTGCAATAAATCATCACGTTTATAGCGGGTAACACAAGCTTTGTACCAATTACTTCTCCTGATCTCCCAATAAAAACTCTTTACACAGTAGAGCATCTACAGGCCCTCTTGGGCCTCTTGTTCTTTATTTATGATCGCTCCTTCCACTACACTATCAAGTTTGTTCAAATGAAGTCCCCAAGATAAAATACGGCCATGCCCCCGGGGCCCAAAATATAGAATGTTGCATGTTTTACATCAACTTCTATAAGGAAACACTTGAAAATCTTCTTCTCTGAAACCACAAGGCACAGAGCTATCATGCATGTAGCATAAAAAGAAATATAAAAAGATCAACCACAAAACACAGAAACAAACACGCAAACAGACAAACAAGAAGGCAAAAGCAATAATAAATGCAAGCGACATCACAAACACAAAAGGGTTGACAATAGGGCTACCGCCTTGGAACGGTCAGTGGCAAAGTAGGCCAGCTTATTATGGTCCTCTACCAAATTTGTAGAAATAATGACCTTGGGGTGAAATTGAGCCACATCGCATAGGACATGTTTTACATAGACTTATATGGGAAAGTGTTTTTTAAAGTAGTTGGCAATGCATGTTACCTCGTCGCTTCATTCAAAGGTCATATAACTTGACAATTTTTACCTCTCAAGCTTATAGGATCACTTTTCGTCCGTCTGTCTGTCTGTTAGCAATTTTATAAAATCGACATTTCCTCTGAAGGATTTTGATGAAACTGCATCACAATGTTACTTAGGAGGCCCCCTCTCAGATTTGTGTTTTTCATGGCCGCCAGTCATCCAAGTTGGCCGCCATGGCTAAAACTAGGTCAAATTTAAGGAATTTTCAAACGATATCTCTTCCGAAACCACTTATTCCATTATTGTGAAATACCATAAACTTGTTCCTTGGGTTGGCCTCTATCAAGTTTGTGTTTTTCGTTATCGTCGAATAATTAAAATGGCTGCCACGGCGACTCAAAGTTTACATAGAGTTATATAGGAAAAGGCTAAAAATGACATCTTCTTTGAAACAGCTTGAAGGATTTTGATGAAACTTCATTACAATGATATTTAGGTTAGTCCCCCTCAGATGTGTGTTTTTCGCGGCTGCCAGTCATCCAAGATGGCCACCATGGCTAAAATTAGGTCAAATTTAAGGAAATTTCAAATGAAATCTCCGAAACCACTTATTCCATTCTTGTGAAATATCATAAATATGTTCCTTGGGTTGGCCTCTATCAAATTTGTGTTTTTCGTTATCGTCGAATAATCAAAATGGCCGCCACAGCGACCCAAAGTTTACATAGAGTTATATAGGAAAAGGTTAAAAATGACATCTTCTCTAAAATCTCTTGAAGTATTTTGATGAAACTTAAATCACAATGATCTTTGGGATAGTCCCTCTCAGATTTGTGTTTTTTGCGGCTGCCAGTCATCCAAGATGGCCGCCATGGCTAAAACTAGGTCAAATTTAAGGAAATTTCAAACGACATCTCCTCCAAAACCACTTATTCCATTCTTTTGAAATTTCATATACATGTTCCTTGTGTTAGCTTCTATCAAGTTTGTGTTTTTCGTCGGATAATCAAAATGGCCACCACAACGAACCAAAGTTTACATAGAATTATATATAGGAAAACGTTAAAAATGACACCTTCTCTGAAACCACTTGAAGCATTTTGATGAAACTTAATTACAATGATCTTTGGGTTAGCCCCCCCCCCCCCCACCCTCAGATTTGTGTTTTTGGGGCCTCCAGTCATTCATGATGGCCACCGTGGCTAAACTTAGGTCAGATTTAAGGACATTTATCAAACGACATATTACCACTTATTCCATTCTAGTTAAATATCATATACATGTTCCTGTCAAGTTTGTGTTTTTCGTTGTCGTCAAATATTCAAAATGGCCGCCACGATAACCCAATGTTTACATAGAATTACATATAGGAAACATGTTTCCTGGGTTCGCCTCTATCATGTTTATGTTTTTGAATCACATCATACCATTAGAGCGTCTACAGGTCCACTTGAGCCTCTTGTTTTATGTTAAAGTTTTGCATTAATTTATGTCAGTTTCTCACAAACTGTTTACACTAGAGCTACTAATTTGGTGTAAATACTGACCAAGGGTCGGGTAATGTTATATATATAGTAATATATGAAAAACTTAAAAAACCTTCTGAAAATAAAATAAATACCTTATATCAGTAGAACATCCACAGGCCCTCTTCAAGAGGGCCTCTTGTTTCTTATTATACAGCTAGTTGAAAAAATTATTTCTCCCTGTATAGTTAAGTTTCTTCATTTTATATCTGTATTTTTCCCTACAGTCAGGTGACATTTGAATCCATGGATTTCTTGTTTTAATAAATGTCTATATCACTGCCTCCAAACAAATGACAAAAATACTAACTTGCATTTTAATAATTTACAACTCTGATTTGTATTGCAGGGCAATAAAGACTGGGTGGATGGTAAACATGTGGCTGAGGCAGTACGGCTTGCGGAGGAAGTTGTTGCTGCAGCTGACAAGAAAACTGGGGAGGCCAAATGTGTATACTATAAATCACGCTTCACATATCTCTACGATGATCAGGTACAATTTGATATGATAGTCATATGATACTTGCTACATTTACATTTAATAAGCTCACCTTAGCCAAAGGCTCAAACGTGAGCTTATGGGATCACTCTTCGTCTGTCGTTCTGCATTGACTTTAGCTTAAAACAACTTCTCAGAAGCCGCTTCGTTAATTTTGACCTGATTTTAAATGGATAATCCTTAGGTCAATGTTGTTGATTTTTATGCTCCCCGAAAAACTCGGGGGAGCATATAGTCGCCGCCTTGTCCGCCATCCATGCAATTCTTGTCCGGGCTTATTTCTCTATAACCCCTTGTTAGAATTTTGTGAAACTTGCTAGGAAGTATCAATAATTCCGGTTCGATAATTTTCCACTGAGTTATCGCCTTTTGTATTTTTAATACATATATACATAGTAGTCAAATAGAAAATTCTTGTCGGTGTTATTTCTCTATAACCCCTTGTTACAACTTCGCGAAACTTGCTAGGAAGTATCGATATCAAGTGGAGATGCGCATATTGTTGTGACGTTCTGGTTCAATAATTTTCCACTGAGTTATGTCCCTTTGTATTTTTAATGCATATATACATAGTAGTAGAGGTGTAACAATACATCTAACTATCAGTATTGCGATTGTGATCGTCCCGATAGCGATGCATCGATAGCAAATAGAACTATCGATTACTATTGCCGATAGTATACTGAACTATCGATAGTTTCAATAGTCAGTATTTATATTTCAACAAATAATCTGATCAAGTAATTCATTCAGAGTGTTTTGTTTGCTATGGCCTAGAGGGGGATCGGCAGTATTGATAATTATGGCTCCCTCACACAAAGTGTGGTAGGGGAGCCATATTGATTTTGTCCTTTCTGTCTGTCTGTCTGTTTCTCTGCGTGTCTGTGTCACAAACGATGTCCGATCAATAACTAGAGAATGGTTGGACCTAGGGTCCTCAAACTTGGAAGGATGGTTGGTCATGACAAGTAGACGACCCCTATTGATTTTGGGGTCACTAGGTCAAAGGTCAAGGTTGCGGTGACATTGACTATCAAAACGATGTCTGATCAATAACTAGAGAATGGTTGGACCTAGGGTCCTTAAACTTGGAAGAATGGTTGGTCATGACAAGTAGATGACCCCTATTGATTTTGGGGTCACTAGGTCAAAGGTCAAGGTTGCGATGACATTGACTATCAAAACGATGTCCGATCAATAACTAGAGAATGGTTGGACCTAGGGTCCTCAAACTTGGAAGGATGGTTGGTCATGACAAGTAGATGACCCCTATTGATATTGGGGTCATTGATTTTGGGGTCACTAGGTCAAAGGTCAAGGTTGCGGTGACATTGACTATCAAAACGATGTCCGATCAATAACTACAGAATGGTTGGACCTAGGGTCCTCAAACTTGGAAGGATGGTTGGTCATGACAAGTAGATGACCCCTATTGATTTTGGGGTCACTAGGTCAAAGGTCAAGGTTGCGGTGACATTGACTATCAAAACGATGTCCGATCAATAACTAAAGAATGGTTGGACCTAGGGTCCTCAAACTTGGAAGGATGGTTGGTCATGACAAGTAGATGACCCCTATTGATTTTGGGGTCACTAGGTCAAAGGTCAAGGTTGCGGTGACATTGACTATCAAAACAATGTCCAATCAATAACTAGAGAATGGTTGGACCTAGGGTCCTCAAACTTGGAAGGATGGTTGGTCATGACCAGTAGATGACCCCTATTGATTTATTTTTTTGTTTAATTTTTTTGTTTAATTTTTTTGTTTAATTTTTTTTTAAAAATTTAAAAAAAAAAATTATTTTTTATTTTTTAATTTTTGCATAAAAAGTTTTAGGGTCGGCCCCTTAAAAAAATAGGGTCGGTCGGGTTACCTGAACCACACATATTTCTATGTGGCCTTACTGATACAGATAGTAGATACAGTCACAGGGATATTGAATATCAAAACGATCTCAGATCAATTATGCCTGTTCGGGCTAGTGGGGGAGCCATACGTTTTTGTCCCATGGACAATAACAATTTCTAGTTTAAATCTTGAGATTCCCGAACACATGGTGACTACTAAAAGACGGGACAATTGATACGCGATTGTTGAACACGCACAAAGTAAAAATCTAAAACTTGTACTTTCAAATGGTTTATTACACCACAGAAATATTGAGTTAACATAAATATTAAAGCAACTTAGGTGAGTATATTTGTTTTATTTGGAAATGATCAGCTATTTACTGGACCGCTTTCCATCTGTCCCGTGTAATTTTGAATCCCGTCTTTTAGTAGTTACAAATAAGTCTCATAGCAACAAGAAATATGGTTGCTACCACTAGCGAATTCGAAATTGTAAAAAATAAGAGCAAAGGCCCCTGTTTGGGCAAATTTTGGGTATATGAAAGAATTATAATAATACAGCTAACAATGTAACAAAACATTGTAAGTTGTGTTTATTATAGTATATATTATTCGAATAATTAATGAAAAGTGTTTCTCCTGTGTAAGCTTTAATAATTTCATACACATTTCATTTTTGTGTCACCTTTTCGAAGAAAAGTGCGATATATAGGGATCACTTTGTCGTCCGTCCGTCAGTCCGGCTATTTCTCTATAACCCCTTGTTAGAATTTTCGCGAAACTTGCTAGGAAGTATCAATATCGTATTTATCTACATTGGGGCTAGCATTAATGTGGTATTTGTCTACATTGGGGCTAACATTAATGTGGTATTTGTCTACATTGGGGCTAGCATTAATGTGGTATTTGTCTACATTGGGGCTATTATTAATGTGATATTTGTCTCATTGGAGCTAGTATTAATGTGGTATTTGTCTACACTGGGGCTGGCATTAATGTGGTATTTGTCTACACTGGGGCTAACATTCATGTGGTGTTTGTCTACACTGGGGCTGGCATTAATGTGGTATTTGTCGACATTGGGGCTAACATTAATGTGGTATTTGTCTACATTGGGGCTAACATTAATGTGGTATTTGTCTAC